>RJWJ010036750.1:0-15898 GCA_004363605.1 Indri indri | reverse complement strand
TCCGTGATCTCTCTCCTGGTTTCTCTCTGCTTCCCTCAAATTTTTCACTTTCCATGTGGACATTACTTTATCCACACTTCTTATCACTATTCCTGCTTTCTATAGGTCTGCCTGGACCCAGCTTCCATGTCAGCTCACGATGTGGTCATTTCTGAAATGAGTAAAACAAAGACAATGTATTTTCTTTGAAAGCCCCGTAACACAGTCAGTCAAGGGCTTAGGGGAGAAAACAGGAGTAGTCTGTATCTAAAAAATGATACCCTTTTTTTCTTGTCTTTTTTTGTCTCTATCAAATTGTTTCCATTATAGTTTGTCCGTTGTTGAAGATGGAAGCTGAAGTTGTTTTCTTTCTCACACATAGTTTTAACCTCAACCACACTGGTTATGAAACAAAATTGCATAACATCCAACCAGGTGCCCATTCATAGTGCATTTTCATCATAGTGAGATTCACTTTAATGAAAGTTTCTGGATTTATTTGACAATGAATTTGGAGAATTCTGAAAAGGATGTAGAAGCAATGGTTTATGCATTATACTCTGAATTACGTAGCTGAACTTCAGGACCAGGAATGGCATAGAATGGTGCTGTCCACAATGCAAGTCACATGTGTAATGTTAAAATTTCTAGTAGACACGTTAAAAAAAAGTAAAAAGAAATGGGTCAAATGACTGTAATAGTATATTGTATTTAACCTAAAATATCCAGAATATTATTTCAAAATGTAATCATAAGAATTAGTAAGAAATGTGCATTTTTTGGTAATACGTCTTTGAAATCCAGTGTGCATGTTGTACTTACAGCACATCTCAACAGCCACATGTGGATAGTGGCTTCTGAATTAGACAGCATGGAGACAGCATTGTTCTCTATTTCCTCTTTGGCTGCCCGGGTTTAAATAATGTCGCTCTAAAGCTAACGCAGTCTTCAATGTTGTTTAGCCCCAGTCTCATGTCTTGCAGATATGAGAATTGTCTCTGGGAGAGGATGGTGACTTGCCAGAGTGCACAGCGAACTGGGGACATAGTGGCTCTGGGTCCACGTCTCTTGCTCCCTGGCCAGGGCTCTTTCCAGGCCAGGCTGGGTCCCCTGACTCATGACACTTGTCTAGACAGGGAACCAGCTAATCTTTGCCAATGCTGCATTCTGTGCTCTGCCTCTCATTTGAGGTAGGATCCATCTCAAATTCCTCTTCTGACAAATTCACTCATTCACTGGTTCATTGATTCATCCATCCATCCATTCAGTCCTTTGCCAACCTACTACCTGCTAGACTCTAGGAATGCAAATACACCCTGGAGAAACTAAGTCTGTGGGACACAGACAGGCACTGCCGCATTCAGTGCAGCCTTACCAGACAGTGTGTTAAAACGTTTGAGCGGAATGTGCATACGTTTCAAATAGCTCTGAGACCAACAATGGAGGGACCCACTGAAAGCACGTTCTGTGAAATGGCAGGAGTGCAGGGGCATCTAACAGAATAGATGAGTACCACTGACAACGGGCTGGATTCAGACCTTGATCATTCATGCAGTTAATGTTTATTGAGCTTGTATCAGGCACATTAGGGAAGTGCAGTGACAAGCATGACACCTAATTTGCATATCAAAGAAGGTTGCCATCTAGAAGGGGAAACATACCAAAATCAATGTATTAAAATGAATAAATAAGTTACAAACTATGGAGAGAGTACAAGAAACATGGTGGGGTGGAGAATGATGGAAGGGCCCAGCTTTTTGACGTTGGTGGACAGAGAAGACCCCTGTCTGATGTTTGTATTAGAGTACGACTAGCTGTTTTAACCATAACAGGAATTCCCCCCAAATGTACAATGGCTCAGAGACAAGTTTTCTTCTCACTCACATAAAATCCAAAATGAACTTAGCCTGGTCAGTAGGTGGCTCTTTTCCATGCAGTGATTCAGAGACCCAGGTTCTTTCCATGTTGTGGCTCTCCAGTTTTTAACATGGTCCTTCCATGAGCACCATGCTCTTGTGCATCAGGGTTCTTTTCCCAGAGCGGGCAGCAAGCCTGGAAGTGATGCCTGTGATTTTTGCCCACTGTCACTTGACGCATCTATGTGCCAGGGAGGCTGGGAAGGAGGACCAGCTGTGCCAAGGGACATAGGTGTGTCCAGGTCTAAGAGGAAACAGCTTGGTGCACATCTAGCTACTCTCTGCCACAGATTCAAAGGATTAAAATAACTTATCTCTGTAGAGAATAGAGGAATGAATGTTTTCAACAGAGGAAGTGGTATGTGCAACGGTTCTGAGGCACGATTGAGCTTGGCATGTTTGAGGGGCTGAAATATTAATAAAAACAGGGTGGCTGCAGTGTGGAGGGCAAGGGACAGAGGAATAGGCGAGAATGGTAAAGAAATGGGAGGGGCCAGGTGGGAGGGGGGTTTGGGAGTTTTAAATTTCTTATTGTGGTAGAGTACATATAACACCCAATTTGCTATCTTATTTTTAAGTGTACAGTTCAGTGGCATTAAGGACATTCACATGGTTGTGCGACCATCACCACCATCCATCTCTAGAACTTTCTCATCATCCTAAACTGAAACTCTGTGCCCATTAAACACTTAACTCCCCTTTCCTCCCTCCCCGAGCCCCTGGTAACCTCTATTTTATTTTCTGTCTCTCTGAATTTGACTACTCTAGGAAAATCATATAAGGAATTATACAGTAGGTGTTTGTGTCTGCCTTATTTCACTTAGCATAGTGTCTTCAAGATTTATCCACGTTTTAGCCTGTGTTAGAATTTCCTTTCTCTTTAGGGTGAATAATATCCCATTGTGTGTACACCACATTTAGTTTAACCACTGGTGTACATTTTAGCTATTTCCATCTTTTGACTATTGTGAATAATGCTGCTGTGAACATGTGTTTACCTATTTGAGTCCCTGATTTCAATTCTTTCGGGAGCATACCCAGAAATAGAATTGCTGGCTCATATTGTAATTCTACGTTTAATTTTTTGAGGAACCGGCATGCCACACAGTTTTCCATAGCGGTTGTACCATGTTATATTCCCATCAGCGGTTCACAAGGAAGCCTCGTTAAGATGAAGTTTCGATAACCCAGGCAAGCGGGGGATGGGTGATTGGATCAGGATGTAGCAGGTGAAGGTGGTGACAGGTGGTGGAATTTTGGAGACATGTTGCAGGAAAAACCAACAGGATTGACTATATTTTTAGATGGGATGCAGGAGAGAGGGCATCAAGGCTGACTCCAAGATTTTTGACCTGAACACCTGGAGGGACAGAGTTGCCATCTCCCAAGACGGGGAAATCGATAGAAGCATCAGGTCCATGGTCTGGCTGTGTGCCCAAGGGAAAGCAAAGCAACGTTACAGGATGTAAAAGAAAACCGCTAAATCCTAACACCTCAACAGAGCTGATGTTTGTATTTTAATGTTTTCACGATTCTTTCCATTCCTTATTCATCTCCATTCATATCTTGCAGATAGTAATAATTAATGTTGAGTGGTTAACGTATGACAGGCACCGTGAAAACCATTTCATGCACATTATCTCATCGGATCTTGGCAACAGCCCAGGATCAAGACGATAAAAGCTTAGACAGGTTAGGTAACCCCCGCCAGTAATTGGAGGAGGTGGAACTTTCTCCCAGACCTTCTGACTTCAAAAACCTGAGTTGTTTCCCACTACACCACATATTTTTGCATTCCTTTAAAAAAAAAAACTATTTAGCCTAGTGATTTCTAAGTCTTACAGCTTTTGGGGTCATTGCTCACCTTCCACACTATTTTGTACATGTTCAGGGGCGACTTTCCCTGGAATATCTGATGTAATAAAGCCAGAGAGACCACAGAGGGAGGTTGCAACAAGGGCAAGTGCTCCAGGGAGATCCTGGAGGGACTCCTCAAATAAAGGAAACACAAAGTTCTTCTAGGACTTGGAGAAATGATGGGATTTCACTAAAATTCAAATGAACCTATGTTGTGCGCAAAGCAAAGCAGGGCTGTGTGTAAACGAATGATCATCAGGCGGGGCTGGGGAGCTGACTCAGGGTTCCGTTTCCTTGGAAACCACAGGGTTAAGAGAAATGTAGAATGTTGTGCCCCCAAACCCCTTATCGGGAGCTCTGCACCTGTCTTGGAAATCTAGGCAGCGTCTCTGTGTCAAAGAGACCTCAGATCTCCCAGGCAGGAATGGGATCGTCTATTCTTACCGAGATGATTTGAACAGGCGCATGTCAGGAGGTCCATAATTTTAGAGAATAAGGTTTCTCAATGCTGCGTCGCTTTGCTCACTCACAGAGGAAGTTTTTTACAGGTTCCCAGGATGGTGCTGGCTCCGCTGTGCCTGGCCCTCACTCCTGCAGCTGCTGTTTTTCTTGCCAGCCATGGGTTGCCCCGTAGTGGCCCCGAGTCTGCTCACCCCCTAAGTACCGCCGACATTGGGCCGCTGCATTGCAAGGCTTGCTTGAGTGTGTCGGGTCCTGGCATGGGATTAAAGTACAGTGGAAATTAGTTAACAATGTACATTATTCAGGTGATAGATCCCCTAAAAAACTCCGACTTGACTGCTCTGCAATCTATGCATGTAACAAAATTGCACAGGTACCACACCAATTGGTACAAATAACAAAGCACATCGGAGATGACAGGGTGAGGTTGGGATGTTAAGATGAGAATGTTTTAAAAAGCATCACCTGCCTCGAGGACATTGCTCCTTGGCCGAGTCCTGCTTGCTGCCATTTCCTCAGGTTTTCTCTCGAAATTTTTATTCTATTTCTGTAGTAAAACATCGTGGCCCATGGGAAAAAAAATTATTTTCTAGCCTGGCAGTGAATGTGTTAAACAAGCTTCAGAGCAGACAGCAAAAGCTGACTTCAGAGCAGGGTCCCAGAAAACTGCTGCCATGTTCATCCGAATAACAGTTCAGACCTGACTGCAAATCTGGATCGAGACACAGAAGGCTTGGCTGGAAGCTCCGGTGTTCCGGGTTTCAGGCCACTCTGATATGGAATGCCATCGGAGCTCCGAGTCATCTTTTCATTGCCTCGTTCCAAGTTCCTGCATTGCCCAGGCGTACTGGCCGCTTTGGCCTTGATGGGACACGGGCATTTTGAAAGACACCAAACTGTATCTGGTATGACGCTCTCACTAACAGCCAAGGAAATGGACGAAAGAGTCGCACGACCTCCCCAGGCCTCCTGGCTACCGTGGGAGGAGGCCACGAGGGCTTTGGACCTCTCATCCCGGCTTCATCCTACTCCTGCTGTGGACACTGAACTCATTAGAACACCCTTTTCCAGCAGCGTCTTAGGGCCTAATAGTTGTGTTGACAGCCTTTGTAATCTTCTCACTCGTCGTCTTTTTCCTGCAACAGTATGCCCTGAAGAGAAATTATACCTAGGACTGGACAGTTTATTATTTTATAGGCTTTCTAAAAAAGCCACACGGTGGCCATCATCAAAGGTACACAAAATCAAAGATATACGTATCCATGTGTGCATATAGAAATATAGACCATTTTCATAATCTCCGCATGTGTATATATGTATATATGAAAAAGGATGATAAAAGATATTAACCATTAGGTCACTACAGAAGTTAAATAATTTGCAAGTGACATCATATGGCCTTGTCAAATATAAACCAACTAGGCAAGCATGGCTTTGGTGGACGGGGGACGGTGCCCCAGGCTATGCGCTCACGGCTTGAGCTGCTGTGGCCGGGTGCTTCGGTCACACCCAGCTGACGAGGTCTGAGTTCATCTCCAGGCTCATGACACAGGTCCACAACTGCTGCGTCTCATACAGTTCCCCTTTGGCTGTGTGACACGTGGCAGAGCCCGCCCTAGCTCTTTCATGCCATTACCCATGCCCCAGACACCCAGGAAAGCTCTCCGCCCAAAATGATCTCTCTCACCCACCATGGCATGAAACACCCATAGTAGAGATCTTTCCCTTCGTCTTAAACACTGGCCTTTCTCGTGTAAAATGCGGCGAAGACAGCACAGCAGTCTCAATCCTGATGGCACCAGATGGGCAGGGACAGGGGCGGTGATAGCGCCTTCCTGTGCGTGGATTTCTAGGTGGCTTCTTCTGTGACCGGGGTGATGAGGTTGTTGGCGGGAAATTCATGCTTCATTCCTGTATTCACTCATTCAGCAGGTGCCTGGGACCTCCTGTGTGCCAGGCGTGTTAGATGTGGGGGAAACAGTGGTAAACAAAACAGATACAAGCTCTCATGGAGCTTATTTTCCAGCGTCGGGGAGGGGATGATGAAATAAATAAGTAAAATAGACAGTGTCTGCAGACAGTGCTAAGGACGCTGGAGAGAGACAAAGCAGAGGCAGGGAAGGTTTCCAGTGGAACTGTGTCCATGGTGGCCATGTAAGAAGGCTGCTCAGGAGAGAGCTCAGAGGGGGAAAGCCATGCAGTTCTGGGGCTGGGAGAGGTGACCCAGGGAGGGGACACAGTGAGTGCAACAGCCCAGACAGGGGCCCCAAAGGGCAGTGGAGGAGCAGTGAGGCCAGTGTGGCTGGAGTAGAGGCTCAGGGAGGCAGGGGATGAGGCCAGCGGGCTCCAGGGAGGTCAGCTCATGCTCTGAATGGAACAGTGGCCGTTAGGGACTTTGAGCGCGGGAGCCGCCTGGTCAGACTTAGCTGGGGAAGCATCACCGCGGCCCCTGCATTTAGGATGGAAGAGCGGGAAAGCGCTGGGATCCGCTGGGAGCTTGCGGCCACAGTCCAGGTGGCAAGTGACTTGCCGGTGGGGATGTTGCAAAGAAACACACGAAAAGGATTTGGGGACCATGAAGACAAGAAGTGCCACCTTCTTCATAACTTTGTCTATGCCCAATTTTGCCCACTCTGCCCCCTTGGGACACACCTGGCTGCAGAATCACCTGCGAGCTGTTGGTGGGGTCACCCGCTCACCCTGCTGTACCAGGCCCCGGGCATAGGCCAGTCCACCCCACCACCCTGCGTGTCCTCAGGCAGCAGCCGTGACTTGCAGAGACCTCGCCGCCTCACACACGGGCGCATTGGCACTTTGGGCTTGTTTGTGGCAGGTTGGAGGCACCAACTCACCTTCTAGCCTTGACAGCTCTGGTTCCTGTGTCACCGTGAACATGCTGCTTGCCATGCATATAAGCTCCCCGAAGACTAGCTTTTGTGGGATGGAGGATGTTTGAGCTGCTGGTTTGGGTGCCTGTTCAGACATGTGGCAGGAACTCTGAAGGGTCCTGGTGCCGTGGGCGATGGCCCCCTCCCAGCACATTTGCCGAGGTCCTGAGAGGCAGCTTCCATCTGCCCCCCTCCCCACCAGTGGACAGGAGGCCACAGATGGCCCAGCAATTTGATCTGCTGTTTTCAACGCTCTCAGGCTGGGACGTGAAACTGAATTGCCTGCTTCCAGGAAAGTGCCTCCAACGTGAGAAATTTGTCATTTTGTCTCTAGCTCCATTAAAAGCTTTGTAGTGGTACAAACCCCAGGCGGAAATGGCCTTTCTGTAAATGCCAAGAAAATCACTGGGTTGAGATGCACTGTGTTTGTAAAAAGAGCAAAGCCGGAGTGATTTCTCACACCTGGTGCCCACCCTAATCCACTGCGGATGTGACAAAACATCACAATGACGATGAGATGATTTGCCCCGACTATCCTCAGGGTCTATTTCCTTAGAAAACATTATTTTTTAAATGCTCAGAAGATAACCATCTTCAGATTAGGTGCTTTTTTATTAAAGTTTAGGAATGCCATGCCACGGCAGCTTCCAAAATGACAAACGCATTTACACGCGTGTGCAGAAATCCCACTTTTGGAATTTATTTTATAGATTCACTTCCTCGCATATGAAATGGCATCTGCAGCATTGTTTGTAATGACAAAGAGGGAACCTGTTAAAAAAAAGCCATGCCCAATCTGCACACACAATGGCGTGCCATGCCCCCAGAACGGGGGATGAGGAAGCTTTCTTTTTACTGGTGCAGTGAGGTCGCAAGGATGTGTTGTTCAGTAGAAAAAAGAAAAAAGCAGAAATGTAGGGAAATAAGCATATATTTATATTTGTATGTGCATAAAGAATCACTGGAAGATAGAAAAATAAAAATAGTTCCTTTGGGAGACAAGAGCAATAAAGTAGATGAAGATGGATTCAAAACCACTCTGTGTCTTCCTTTATTAGAGTTTTGGCATTAAGGTCTTGTAAATGTGCTGTCCCCACAAAAATTGTTTTACAAAAGGAAAGACACCCTCCATCTTGTTTGGACCTCAGTGACTCACAGCTTGGCTTCCGACAGTGGTGCAAAGAGTTTGGATAATCACATAGTTTTCAAACGCCTGCCGGTGTTAGGCAGGAGCTGGGGGGCGGGGTGCAGAGGGAAAGAGAAGAAAACCCAGGACCTGCCCCAGCGGGGCTCGCAGCCTAGCCGAGGACACTGGTGAGCAAATGACTAGTGTCTTAGTTTGTTTCGTGCTGCTATAACAGAATACCCAAGACTGGGTAATTTATAAAGAACATAAATTTATTTCTCACGGTTCTGGAGGCTGGGAAGTCCAAGGTCAAGGCGCCAGCACATTCGGTGTCTGGCGAAGAAGGTGTTGCTGCACCCTCCGGAGGAGAGGAACACTGTGTCCTCACGTGGTGGATGCTATGTTGAAATGGAGACAGAATCACAGAGTGGCTCAAAGTGTGATGGCAAATCGCCAGGATTTAAATGTTGTCTCTGTCACTCACCTGCTGGGTGACCTCGGTTGTTTATTCTCAATAAGGCTCAATTTCCCCATCTTTAAAATGAAGAAACTGGTAGTTCTTCACAGCCTTGTTGAGACGATCAGCCGATATAATGCACAAAAAACAATTAGCACAGGGCTTGGGGCACTGCCCATAGCTGCTATGCAACCTGTGGTCTACACGTGTCTTCCACTTTTGAGACTCTCTAAGCACATTTCAAACATAGTCTCAGCAATCATCAAAATCCCCACCCAAGTCATGTCAGTAAATTAAATTCATCCTCTCTCTCTATATATATATGTATAAAAAAGTGAAGTTGTATTTCCTACAAAGCCTGAACAAAAGTAGAGCCAGGTGACTTACATTCCAAGATTAAAGATAATACAAGTGAAAGGATTTGACTGGTTATTCAGAGATTTGTAAAGAGAAGATCTTGCTGTTATTTTCTTTCCTTTGTTTCATCTAAATGGTAACAGGCAGGCACCGTAGCGCTTGCCCTTCCCTCTTGTAACCCTGTCACTGTGCACCCCTTTCTTGTCTGACCCTATGGATGACAAAGCATTGCTGGAGGGTAGAGGAGGGTCTTTGTCCCCTGGCTACCAGCATCACCAGACACTAAGTTCCCCCAACCAACACTGGGACAAAAAAATGGGGAAAATAGTTTCTCTGGGCATTTGTTCTCTTTGGCAAAAAGAAGGAGGTGAAAATAAAATATTCAAGATAGAATTATGTGGCTGCTCCTGCATGGACACGTCTCGGGGCTGACATGCAGGGCTCTATTAGGAGACGCAGGTTGGATTTTGCATCTGTTACCCTTGAACTTACAACACTGTGGGATGAAGACTTTGAGTTATAGAGTGAGACTGCTTGGATTCAGATTTCTGCTTTGCCACTTCCTCTCTGTGTGAAATTGGGCAAGTGACTTGACCTCATCTGTAAGGAGGGATGACAGCCCTGTCCTCACAGAGGAGCTGTGACCCAGGTGAGGCGCTATTCCTAAGGCATGTGCTTGGCACAGCACCTGGTCCCTATTAAACATGTGATAGATGTTTGCTGGGTGGGAGAAGTGACGTCCTTCAAGGACAATGGAAGATTCCCCTCCATGAGGACTGCCCCAGCTGCTTAGCCCTCATTGGACTCTTAGCTTCAATCCATGTGTTTCTTCATTTGCACAAGTCTTTCTGCACAACTAGATGATGGGTCCTATAGTTCCTTTCTTTTACTAATCTCAGGATTTCTCTGCAAAGCCTAGGGTAGCATCTGTATCAGGTAGCTTTTGTTGTGTAACAAACCATTTAAAACATAGTGAATTAAAACAGCTGTTTGTTTAGCTTGTCATTTTGCAGGTTGGCACGTTGGGCTGGGCTTGGCTGGGTTCTGCAGATCTCAGCTGGGCTGGCTCATGTGTCTGTGGTCAGGGGAGGCCAGCTGGGAGGGCTGGCTTGTCAGGGGCTCATCTGGGACAGGTGGGTGGCTGCATCCTTTTCCCACATGGTCTCGTTTGGAGAACAAGAAGGCTGGCCGGGCCTTGCTGATGTGCTGGTTGCAGAGTCTGAGGTGCAAGCGCTGTTCAGGTCCCCACTTGTGTCACATTTATCGAGTGTCCTATTATCCCAAGGAAGACACATGGCCAAGCCCAAAACCAACGTTGTAGGGGACACCCAAGGGCACGAGTTCTTGGAGCCGTAAGTCGGGGCCGTTCTTGCAATGGTCCGCTGTAGCACCTCATAGTGTTTTTTTCATGACTATCTATCACTTGAGTGGCTACAATTTGGCCCCCTGTCTAAGCCAGGGAGCTGTTAGGTATGTCCCTCTCCTCATGGAGACATCCAGGGATCCATGGTTCAGAATTGTGGGTGTGCCATCACTTAGCTGTTTGTTAGTGCACTCCTTTAATTGTGCAGTGCACAGCCTACGCAACTGTAAATGCCAGTCCGAGGCCTCAAGCGGAGTCTCGCTCTGGTGAATGTGAATGTTTTCCATCGCTCCTGGGGAGCTATGCGACTGTTAGGCAAGAGAGAAGGGGAGAGTTTGCACAAACACAAATTCTTCTGTGTTTTAGGAGGGGGTTGTTCTCCAGTGTGGTCTTCACCATCTGTAAACTGAGCAGCTCGCACCAGAAACTCTCAGGTAAGTTCCCTTCCAGCTTAACCTTCTCTGTGGTTCACAAAACAGAAAACGCTAATTAATACCACTCTAGTTGAGGGGAAGGAATGGAAGGGAACTAGAATTTACATAAGCCCGATTAAGTACCAGGTGCTTTATATATATATAATATATATATAATATATAATATGTATATTTTATATATATATAATACAATATATAATATGTATATTTTATATATATATATATATATAAAATCTCCTTTCATGCTCACACCAAAAACTCTGTGAGATGGGAATGATTAACCTAGGTTTTGCAGAAAAGGAAACAATTCAGAGAGGTTAAGTAACTTGCCTGAGGTCACACAGATGGTAAATGACAGGACTGGGATTTGAACTCGGGTCCACTTTGCTGGTGCCAAAGCATTTCCACTCTGCTAGGACACAGCAGAGCCCAGGTGAGCGGCAAACAACTTGTCCATAACACTCCCCCCAAGAATTCTTCTGACAACTGCAGCTTGTCCATGGGGAAGAGCATTGTCGCCATCAATCCCGGCTGGGAACGTGGCCTCAGCAGGTGACAAGGCACCCGGTACAGCTGATCATCTAGGCCGTGGGGCACATCGTTGGCTGAATGCTGACTCTGGGGAAAAGCGGCTGTTTACTGGAGATAATAAAACAGGAAATATTTCAGCATTGAGGTATATGAGTTTTGGCAGGGAAAGATTTGATGACTTGATGATGAGCGCTGGAGGCTAATTTGAAAACAGCAGACATCTCCATCTATAACTAAAATAGTAGGCTGAGCTATTAAAATGAAGTGCGCTGACAGGCCTGGAGACAATATTATTTAAATTGGATGGGATAGAGGATGCTCAGTGCCAGGTGATAGCTTTTATTTCTGTTTAGGATTAAGGATGTGGTGCCAGGTCTTTTCGCGCTATAGCTGGCTGTGTGGGTGGCATCTCCTGCAGCCTCTGTTGGCTGGAGGCGGCCGCCAATGGCAGTGGAGAAGCTGGAGTGATCAGCTCCAGGTGACCTCCTAACCTCCAAGCGCCTCATTTCCGGATCTGCCTCCGGAGTCTCTCCAGCCAACTCTCAGGCTCCCGAGCTGCGGCTGATTCGATGTCTCAGCAGAGCTACCTGTCCGCCAGGCCGGGCGTGGTGCTGGGAGAGCAAAAACGAAATAAACACCCCTGCTCCTGGCCCCGCCTACAGTCTGGTGTGTTGGAGGAAGGGGAACAGACATCTTCAGTGTGACAAGTGAAGTGACTGGGTAGAGCCCTGGGTGGAGACCAGTAGGTGGGGATGGTGGTCCAACAGGCGTCACCCTGCGCAGCATCCGGCAGAGGCTGTAGTTCCCATGGGTAGGTAGGTGGCAGTGAGTGGTGGGGACATGGGACATATGCCTCCCAGGGTGCCAGAATTGTCCCCAGGGCAGTCCTCTTCCTTGCACCATCCAGCTCGCTCTGGCTAAAGTGGCTCCGTGGGGACAGGGAGCCCAGGGCGGTTGGGTGGGGGCACGTGGCGAGCCCAGGCTGCAGCTCTTTACCAAGTGGGCAGCGTCGCGGTGCTGGGCTTTGGTCTTTCAGCACGTCACAGCCATACCTTGTGTACAGGTTCAAGGTCAGAAGGGAGCAGCACCTGGCCCCCCTGGGGCACTGGGGAAGGCTTCTGTGGGAGAGCAGACAGATGACAAAGGAGAGATGAGCGTGTTCCAGGAGGAGCGACTGGCTGGTGCAGTGCCACAGGATTCAATGGGGACCACGATTAGTGGGGGATGGGGAGAGAGGTGCTGAGGACACAGTGGGCACAGCTGGGCCACCTTGAGCGCCACTGGAAGGAGCTTGGACACCTTCTCGTGGTGATGGCAAGCTTTCCAAGGGTTTTAAGTAGCCATCAATAATCTTAATAGTTGCCCCTTAATGAGCACTGACTATGCGCTGTACAGCGCACTAGGTGCTTTACAGACCTGTTTCATTTTGGAAATAACCTTGTAGTTAGGAATTATTGTTCTCCATTTTACAAGGGAGAAAACCACAGCACTGATAAGTCAGTTTGTCTGTCTATCTATCCTCATCCCTTGATACCCATGCGGGATTGGTATCAGGACACCTACGAATACCAAAATCGCCAAATGCTCAAGTCCCTGGTGCAAAGTGGTGTAGAATTTGCATATAACCCACATGCATTCTCCTGTATACTTTAAATCATCTCTAGATTATTTATAATACCTAATACAATGCAAATGTTATGTAAATCGCTGTTACGCTGTGTTTTTATTTGTATTATATTTATCACTGTATTACTTATTTATTATTAATATTTTCAGTCCATGGTTGGTTGAATCCATGGACCCAACACTGTGGGATAAGCAGGGCTAACCCTATATGGATTTCCCTCTTGCCTAATGCAGGCTCTTCAGACATCCTAAAAATCACATTCTCTCTCTCTCTCTCATGTGGCAAAAGGGTTTGTGTGTGTGTTTGGAGGGAAGCTCAGTGGGTAGTGTATCAGGCTCGGTTGCAAAAACACCAGAAACTTTTCCAACGAGTTTAAGCAGAAAGAGATTTGATATAAAATTGTAGGCAGCTTACACAAAATATTTGGGAGGCTCAGAGGAGCAGACGGTATGCCAAGTCCCCAGGGTCACACTGCCTCTGCAGAGACTGGGTTCGTCACTGCTTCTGCCGCAGGATAAACGTGAGCCAGGAAGCCCCTACGGAGCCCTCCTGCCTCTGCCACGGTCTGAGCCAGCACCACGGATGCCCTTGGCCTCCCGTCTCCCCTCCAAACTGGTTCTGCGTTTCTGCCTGGCAGGGGTGCACCAGGTTGGTTGAACCTAAATCACACCGAGAACTCTGGATGCAGGACAGTCTGAAAAATGGTGTCGTTTTGACATTTGAATCTCTGTAATGCAGCGAGACACACAAAGAAGCAGGAATGGATGTCAAATGAGTCAGACTGTAGCACCTGCCAGAGGTGGGAGGATGTTTCTCTATTGCCCTGGCCTTTGTCAAGAAGAGAAAACCCTCCAGGTGAATCCAGAGAGATGTCCCCACTGCTCGAAACCTCTCCGTAGTTCCTTCTTTTGGCGTTCTGTGAGGATCTGCTACTTTTCCCTCTAACGGTCTTGAATTTCGAGATTTAACTCTTTCATGCCCTTTCCTTTGTGAAGATTACATTGGCACTCTGGCTGAAAAAGCTCTGGCAATGCATAGTAGCTATTTCCCAGTCTATACGGGAAACTACTAGACGGTTGGTTGCTCTGTCCTCCCAGCATGTTAGGGGCAAAAGGCAATTCTCGAAATCTCCAAGCACCACATCCCTCTGTTACGACCTTTGTTCTTGCACTTCTGTGCCGGGGCCAGGCTGCAGTGCTGTCTAGCAATAACACCCCAAGGTATTCTACCTCTGTACGTACCTCTGATTGGCTTCCCATTCCCCTCTCCCCTGGTGCAGCTGACTGTCGGGTACTTTTGAAATAGGATCAACAACACATGCTGCTAATTGGCACCGACACACACCCACACATATGTAATGCGTGTGGTCTGGCTACCCTCTGCCACTATTGCAACTGGGCACAGGCCTTCCCAGATGGCCCTCACACAGCCCTCGGCAGCCAGTGGCGTGGTTGAGAATGGGCTCTGGCGACAGCCCCATGTGATCTGGTGGGGAAGAGTGTGAGATTACGGTGGTACCCAAACCCAGCAGCCAAGCGTGAAGATGGCGGGTGGGCTGAGCTCACCCTGCATTTGCGTTGCTCCGGAGTGAGGTGAGGAGCTGGGGGCTTTCATGACCCCATGACTATTGGCTCCAGGTCTCCTGAGGAGCAAGCTGCACTGAAAGCTGCCCTCTGGCCTTCCTGAGCTCTTGGCCGAACACAGATTTGCAGCTGCTTAGATCATATTTAATTTGGGAGAAGCACATGTATTGGACAACAGGGTGCGATGGGTGAGTCACACTGGCTGTTGGTTTTCTGACGACTCAACCTGAATTTGTTTTTACTAAAGGTATCAGGGTGCCAGCTGGAAACAGATGGAATACTCCAAGGGGGTAACTGCAGAGAGTTCATTAAAGGGATTTTATTTATTTTTAAGATGGCTAAGGAAGACTTTATTCAAGTCAAGGGGGGTCTACCACAATGGGTTTTGCAGTAGTGCAGAAAAATCGAACTTAGCTCCAAACACAACAAGGACAAGTGGAGATGATAGCCAAAGAGCAGGGTGGGGCCCGGGGGATGGGAAATTACTAGAGGAGACATCTAGGGTAGGGAGGCCACAGGGGTCAGATATCAAGGGCAGGGGATGAGGATTTGATCAGATATCAAGGGTGGGGATTTTTGCTAAACTGACCCAGCAGGATTCTTGCTAAATAAAACTGGACCAAATAGGTCAAGGACAGAGTCCAAGTGCAGGGACCTTTGAGGGCTTAGCGGAACCCGACTAGAGTTAGGTCAAGGAGAGAGTCTTTGTCAGTCACCCCCCCTTATTCAAGGAGAGGAGAGATTCTCTTCTTTCCTTTGAACAATGCGAGTCCCTTTTCTTGTCCGGGTGCCTTTGGTTCATTGAGGATCAGCTAACCCATACGTTGAGAGTTGGTGGTAGGGGATATCTTCTGGATGGTATGAGCCATCAGCCATTGGATTGTGTACTTCAGTGGACTGCCCTGCAGAGCACTGGCTCAGGAGTCAGATTCACGAATGGATTTCCGATCAGTCAGCCAGGAGTGAACCCAAGGCTTCAAAGGTGCAGAGAGAGATCTGGGGACCCAGCAATGACTCTAATCCTATCCAAGTCATGGGTGCCATAACTGTTAAAGAAATTTTCATGGCACTTATTACAGATAGTAAGGAAGACTTTGTTCGAGGGAGGCTACGGCAATGGGGTTTTGCAGTAGGGGAGTGAAATCAGGGTAAACTCCCAAAGGGACTTTCTATAAACCCAAGAGGAGGAGATTTAGCAATACCAGCAAGAGGCAGCGAAGTGCCCTGCAATGAACTGAAGCTGCTACCTCCCCTGAAGGGGCCAACCCAGTCAGAAACTAGGGGACTGGGAGCCATGTGCACCCTGCTTAGCTCAGCC
>RJWJ010036748.1:0-15905 GCA_004363605.1 Indri indri | reverse complement strand
GGAGGTCCCCGCCTACGCCACTGCCGTCGGGTCTCCGAGGAAGTCACGTTCTGGCCTCAGAGCTGGTCTGAACCATCGTCTGGGAGGAAAAGGGGGAGGGAGAGGTAACAAGAGCCCTTGAATGGGATCAGCTTGGTGTCTGTCACTAATTAGATGGCGGTGGGGGTAAGCGATTTTCCCGTTGAGTGAATTAAATTCCTCATCTGTCAGAGAGGTAGCTGACCTAGAATGACTGCGGAGGTCTCCTCGCCAGTGTTTAGGAGCATGAGTGCCCAGATGTGTCCAGCAGTGCTGCAAAAAGAAGACGAAATACCATATATCGAGGGTCCCCGAGGTGCTAGCGCCTATGTAAACACTGCCTTATTTAATCTTCCAACAACCTCTTATGAGAGGTGTCCCAGATCCCAATACGAAGATTGACAATAGAGACAGGTGTGCGGAACGCTTTCCCACATTTTTCTCCTCATGATACACAGGAGGGAAAACTTTTTTTTTTTTTACAGCCCATTTGGGCCAATGAGTGAGCCCCAGCCAGACGCAAATGCCCCCGTCGCCCCAGGCAAAGGGGCTGCTCCAGACCGCAGCTCACCTGTCCCATCCGCTACCTGTTCGCTGCTCACTGGAGTGAACGGGGCGAAGTGGCTGGTCCAAGAGAAGTATGATATATTGGTGTCGGGACAAATCTGGATTTGATTCGCAGCTCTGCCTTCTGTTTGGCTTCAAGCAACTAACAATCATTTCGAGACTATTTCCTCATTTCCAGGAAAAGCTAATAATAGCATGTACGTCACAGGGATAGTGGCATGGGTTATGAATAGGACCAAACTTTGAGCACTGCGCCTGCATCCGCGAGCGCTCGGTAACGTAACGCTCCTCCGTGCTCGCCGCCTCCGCCGAGGGCGGCGCTGGGCCGGGGCTCCGCGGGGGCGAGAGGAGGTCCCCCCGCCCCAGGAGGCTCCGGGTTTCCGCGCAGACTCCGCGTACCCGCCCGAGGCGTCCCCGTCCGAAAGTGCGAGCCGGGGCTCTTACAGACAGCGCGAGCGCGCAATTCTCAGCCGGCCGGGGCGGCCACTCCGCCCGCCGCGCCGTCCCGCCTCGCCCTCGGCCCCGCCCGGGCCGCGCCGCGCTGGCCCGTTTCTGCTCGAGGGAGGGGACGCGCCCGGGCGCTTCTCGGTCCCAGGTCTCTGCAGGGAAGCGATGCCGCCTTGGCCCGGGCTTAGTGCCAGCGGGAATCCCGCCGTCCGGCCGCGCCGTCGCGCCTCGCTCAGCGTGAGACAACCCAGAATTAAAGAAAAAAGAAAAAGAAAAGACTTGGCACCAAAGCAGCCTCCCCCGCTTCTTTCCACCCCCGGATGGATGCCCGACTTGCCTCATTGCGCAATTGCTACCATGGAATTGCCGCGTGACTCGGATGGAGCCCAAAAATTTTCCCAGGTTTCCCCAGCCTAGGAAAGAGCGGTCGGGTGTCCGGCTCTGACCCCAGGCGCCCTCTAAGTTGTATTTCTTCGGGTGACCGCGTCGCCCTTTACGAAGAAAGAGAAGCTCATGAGCCCGCTGGCTGGCCGGCTCTAGGTTGGCGCTGGGTGAGTGCAACTAACACGTGTCTTTTCCCCGTGTACATTTTCAGACGGCAAAAGCGTTTCGATCTGTTCGCGGGGAGAAGTCAGGCACTGATTTTAAAGGAGGAAGGAGAGTGGCACTTAAAAGCGGAGACACCATCTGGAGCTCTCCAAGAATCACAGTGTTATTAACACTGCGTGTAGTAGGTACTGAAGAGATAGCGAATGAATGGCTGGCTGTTTGGAGGAGGGATTTAAGTGGCTGGCTGCACACCAATGCTTCCATTTTGCAGATGAGGAAACCTAGAGGTTAAGTGACCTTCCCAAAGTCATATAGCTCATTAATGTGGAAGGCGGGAATAGAATCTGGCTTGTTTCCGCTCCAAATACTTGTCATTATGAGGTGGCTGCGTTTTTCCCTCTTTATGAAAATAAAATACCTTCTGCAGTAATCTCTGGAAAGCCTTATTCCACACCCTGTCACTACCCCTCCAAAGCAAACATACAAAACAACCACCCCCCCAAACCAATAGTTGCACTCAAATGGCTAAATTTGGCAAGACGACATTAACAAGGCATTTTAGTTCTTATCCCCATAAATTACTTCTTCATCACACAAAATATACAAAGAAGAGGAGAAGGTGGGGGAGGGGGGAAGAGGAAACAAAGTAAACAAAACAGTGCTTTTTCAAGATGATCTGGAAGATACCAGGTTCCCACTAACCTTTTGTAAGTAAGGTGTTTGGTGTTCTGCATGGGAACTGCTGGACTCAGCAGTGACCATCAGGGTTGCTCTAAGACTGGTCAGTTATTTCACTCAGGCTTAGAATAGATCTGTTGCTCATCTTTCAGAATAGAGGAGCTGCAATCTGTGCAAACACAACCGACTTCAGTGACAGTCTTGCAGATGGTTAGACAGCTTGTTGTCTTTGAAGTTTCAAGGCTGACCAGCTATACCAAATGTCTAATTTAGGGACCAAATTGCCAAACAAGTAGATGTGATGATCAAAGGAAGCAAAATTATAAGTGGTAATCATGAGTAAAACCTAATTCTTTTGTGGGTTGTCAAAAATGGTTTCTACAGTGATGATTATAATACAGTTATAATAACACAATCCAAGTTCAAGTTCTTATCCAAGAAGAAGCTGGGGTTTCCAGTGATGGGCAGACTAGCAGACCAAATTATGAAATGTTTCATTTTCTGGTCAGCCAAATACATTCTGAAAGGGGGCAATTCTCTTCTCTAACTCTGCTGTCTACTCTCCCCTTTCTCTAGCTCTAGCTATTTTGAGGGTGAATATTAATTTCTAGGAAATTTTGAAATTCTATGGTGCTAGATAAAATCTGTTAATTCTGGCTTGACAGCCCTACACAATATTCCTGAAATCAAACCATCATCTCATATTTTTTCCCATACTATGATTTCTAGTTTGTCATTATACCAAGCTCTTGAATCTGTACCCTGGAAACACAAGAAAAAAAGCATTTGATCAAAAAAAAAACTATCTATCCCAAATCAGATTTTAAGGATAACAACCTATTTGGATGTAAATAATACTTTAAAATATATTACATATTTCATTCAACACCATTACATAATTAATGTTGAAACACTTTTTACATTTAAAGATGTAAATTCTCTGTGGTCATTAGAGGCCAGAAAGGGGAGGGAAAGGGGAGAATAGGGAAATGTTGGTTAACAGACACAAAGTTACAGCTAGATGGGAGGAATAAGTTCCAGCATCCTGTAGCACTGTGGGATGAATATGGTTAACAATAATACAGTGTATATTTTCAACAAGCTACAAAAAGGAATTTTTAATGTTTATAGCACAAAGAAATGATAAATGTTCAAGGTGATGGATATGCTAATTATTCCAATTTGATCATTACACATTGTATACATGTATCAAAATATCACTTTGTATCCCATAAATATATGCACAATTATTGTGTCAATTAAAAATAAAAGAAAAAATAAATTAATTTTTAAAAATATGTGAATTCTCTCCAAATTGATATATAGATTCAATTGCGATTCCAATCAAAATCCCAATAGACTTTTTTTCATGGAATTTGACAGCTTAATTCTAAATTTTATATGGACATACAAAGGGCCCAAAATAGCCAAGATGCTCTTGCAGAAGAGTAAGTTAGAGGACTTGTTATCCCAGATATTAAAATTTATAAAATCATAATAATTAAGATAGTATATTACTAGTGCAGGCATAAAAATAAATCAATGAATGTGGAGAGCCCAGACTTAGACCCACACATATATAAACGGGGGCACTGAAGAACAAAGGAGAAAGGATGGAACTTTCAGTAGATGGTGCTGGGACAATTGGGTATTCATAGTTACAAAAATGAAACCGGACCCTTCCTTTATACTATACATAGAAATAATTTCCAGGTGAATTAAAAATCTGGCAGAATTGAAAAAACTTCAGAAAATAATATGGGAGAAAATATTCATGACCTTGAGATAGGAACGTTTTCTTAAATAAGACACAAAATGAACAAACCATAAAAGAAATGATTGGCGAACTGGACTACACTAAAGTTGTTCATCAAAAGACTTCATATAATACCAGCTATCTACTGGAAAAATATATATTTGCAACACATTTAAGCGATAAAAGAGTAAGTAGTATGGAAAATATACAAAGAACACTTACGAATCAATGACACACTAACAAACACAAAATAGGAAAAATGGGCAAAAGATTAAAACAGGTGCTTTACAAAAAGAGAAACTCGAATCATCTTTAAACATATAAAAAGATGCTCAACCTTATGAGTAAGGAGGGAAATGCAAAGCAGAACAACACTGAAATATTTTTGCATACCCAACAGATTGATAAAAATATGTCTGACAATTCCAAATGTAGAGATGCTGTGGAACGAGGGGAACTCTTATACATGCTGGTAAGCATGTACATCTGCACAAGTACTCTGAAAAACACTTTAGCATTACCTAATAAGATTGAACAAGTACGTATCCTATGACTCCCATTTATATATGCTAGAGGAATTCTTGCACAAGGAAGCATGGATTTAAGTGTTCATAGTAGCATTGTTTATGGATTAAAAAAAAAACTGGAAGCAACCAAATGTCCACCAAGAGTAGAACATATAAAGTAATATATTCATAAAAGAGAATATTATACAACACTGAAAAGAGAGAATGAACATCTTATACACATCAATATAGATGGCACAAACACAATGTTGAGAGAAGCAAGTCATAGAAAAAAACATACACTATGATTCTGTTTATACTAAGCTCAAAACAGATAAAGCTAAATGCTATTTTGTTTAGGGATGTGCACAGGTGCTAAAGCTAAAGACAAGCAACAGGATGATTGTCCTAAAAAATCAGACATCGATTACCTCAGTGGTATAGGGAGAGGTGAGCAATTGAGGAGGTCCACAAAGGGAGTTTCTGCAACATGGACTATGTTTTATTTATTAACCTGGTGGAGGTTAGACAGAGTGCTCACTCTATTTTTATTCTTTCAAGTGTACATTTATGTCTTATACATTCTTCTGTATGATTCATTTTTTTTAAAACCCTATGCCATTAGAAATAAAACAAGTAAAAAATTACACTGGAACACTTATAGTTTGAAAAAAGAGGCTTAGCTCTAAACAAAACCAAACAAAATAAGATCATTGTAAGTTTAGCAATAAATGTAATTTTGTGAACTCTCATAATCTGACACAAGCCACATCCATTTCAGGACATCCCACAGCTAAATCTGTTTCACTTATCTTGACGTCCATACTAACACAGAAGTAAACAATAAATACAGGCTTTCTAGCAAGACACAGATGTTATCTCTTCACACAAGTGTGAAGATATAACAGTGAAAAATCGTTTCTCATGATGGAGAGTTGATTTGGGTAACATTAAATCATATTTAGTAACCTAATTGATAAATCACTTAAGGCTCTTTGAGCAGTTCACTATGTCATAAACTTAGCTTTCCCATCTGCATAGACTGATATATATTATGATATAGCACCTAAATTTAAAAATATAGTGTAGGTGGTTTGCTTCATAGCTTTTCTTTAATTAAAATAGTTTTCATTCTTAAAGGGGGACTCACATCTGGTTTCGTATTTCCCTTTCTCAAAGAGGGGACTTATTTTACTCTGTTTCAATAGCAAGTAATCATTACGTTAGCTGAACCTGCAGACTCACTGAATTATGCCTTCCGTATAAAGGTTTGATCTTCAAAATGTTTACTTTGAATCATCCTGAAATGATTAAATAGTAATGTACTCAATTTAATAAGCTAGGTAATTTTTGTCATCTGCATTAGAAAGGTCTATCCAAGATAAGTAAAATTTTAAAAAAGAAAAAATGCTGATCTCTATCTTCCTTATCTGCTATTCCTGTTTGCCCAGTAATGTTGGATAATCATGATTTTGAAACAAAGTGACCAAATGAGTAAGGTTTAAGTTCCAAGTGAGTGGAACTTAATAGCCAATGCATGCAGGTTCAGAGCGGGGGCTGGGTGGTCAAGGATGCCTCCACAGAACAAGGGTAACTGAGCTTAGCCTTAAAGGAAGACACAATAGGAACCGCTTATATGAATACAAATAGGAAAAACCAGCTGAATGGAGCACAGTACCTTACAGAATCCAAGGGGTACCTGGGTCGCAAAAAGGAAGAAGATCCAGGTGCTACACTGGGGAACATCCAGACTTTGTCTCTTGTCTCCTCTCTGTAGGTCTCTTATTTTTGTGTCTCTGTCAGGCAGCTTTGACTGTGTTTCTGGCCCACATGGATCAGGTAACTGCCCCATCACTTTCATGGTGCCCCAGGTATGGCCACCTGGAGAGAGGCTTAGACTCACCCTTGGTCTTTTATCTAAGTTCCCAGGGAATTTAGATTGCGATTAGCACAGATTGGGTTTGTTTGGTGACAGCTCCAGATCCAATTAATTGTGATTAGGTAGGAAACCAGGAAGCCACTCATATGGGATGGACAGACCACCCAATGGTCACCCACTCCAAAAGGGTAGCAGAGAAAAACCAAGAGGAGCAGGAAAGCCTTTCTCAGCAAGGAGAAAAGCCCAGGCAAAGGACAGAAGACAAAAATGTGTATGGTGTGTCCTAGTAACACTCAGTAGGACTATCTGGCTGGATATGGAGTTTATGCAGAAGTGCTAAGAGATTAAATTGGAGAAACAGTTTGAGATCACTTTGGAGAAATTCCTGGATGCCAAGCCTGGATTTACATATTCTATAGATTCTGACACAAGAGCTGTAGAGTTTCAATGAGTGTAGTAAGTCCTAATTGAAAACACATTCGTGAAATCTTTGAAGGTTAGAAAGTATGTTTAAATGCTTATGTTTATTACACAGTTTTTTATGATAAAAAGTTGGAAACAACCTGAATGTCCATCAATAGAAGAATGATTAAAGCATCCATGGTATATCCATCCTATAGAATTAAATATAGTCATCAAAAGGAATGATGTAAAGCTACAATCGCTAAGATGAAAAGATCTGTTAATTAACAGAAAAAAAGCCAGTAAAGTAGTAGAATGATATGTATAATACGATTCCATTTATGCTAAAGTATTTTGTAAGATAGCTTTTAAATAGGTAGAAACAGTTCAGAGAAAACATTTGTGAAACTGTTAAAGTGGTTTCCTCTGGGGAAGGAAGTGGGATTGATGAGCAAGTGGAGGTGAAGACCCACATTTACGTTTTATGACATATGTTATATGCTTAAAAAGAAAAAACATAAAAATATGTCATCAAAAATTAAATTACAAAGAAAGTTAATTCCATTTTCAATAAGACAGGGAAAAGGACAGGTTCCTGGTCTCAGAAAATAGAATAATACTACCTGCTATTTCCGAAGCAGCTTGCAGTTTATAGCTAATAATTCACAGTCCTATGATCCAGGTACCTTTTTAGCCTTCTACATATGCTAACTCATGTAACCCTCACCAGGACCGAGGACCATAACCCTCACCAGGACCGAGGACCATAACTGGTGCAAAATGACCCCCACCCGAAGTTATTTTTTGTTCCCTCCGACTCTACCAGTCAAGCCTAACAATCAGACTTAGCTAGCCTTTCCACAGGACCTGCTATCCATCACCAACGCAGGTTCTGCAGTCAGACCTTTGAAGACCCTGTGAGTTCAAACCCCACACAACCTGACCTGCGTTGCACAACCCACTATAAAAGCCCTTGCCCTTAGTTGGTCAGGGGTGGGGGTCGTGGGTCATGGGTGGTGGATTTGAGACTATTTCTCTTGTTTTCCCACCAGATGACGTATTTTGCATTAAAATTCCTTTCTTCCTTGGTAATCCTTGTTGTCTCAATAATTGGCTCTTTGTGTGGTGAGTGATAAAACCTAGGCCTGACCACTTTCTGGGTTCAGAGACCCTACAAGATAGGTCCTATTAGTGTCCCATCTTACTGATGAGGAGACCGAGGTACAGAAAGGATGAGTTACTCCCCCATGGTCACATTGCCAGTAAGTGACAGAGCTGGGATTCTGGCTCTTGAATCTCAGCTCTTGATCCCCTTTGCTAAACTATACTTATAAAAACATTTTCATATGTATTGGCTCGTGTGCCCCACAGCACCTTTTGTCCCTCATGTCACATGGGAGAAAACGAGGGCTTATATCTTAGTGTATGGCAATTAACTATTTTCATGTTCATGTACCCACTAGGCTTTGGGCTCCATCATGCAAGGAATCTCTGTTTTGTTGTTGTTACACCTTAGTTTTGCACTCTGGCACTTAGGAAGTGGGCAATTCTGAATGCCGTGGTGACTTACATTGCCCACAAATTTTTGACACTCCCTTTAAGAGGTAGAGCCTAATTTCCCTCCCCTTGGGTATGGGCTGGATTTAGTGACTCAATTCTAATGAATAGAATAAAACGAAAGTGTCAGTGTGTAACTTCAGAGTCTGGGACATGCAAGGCACGATGGCTTCCTGCTCGCTCTCTCTCTTACACTTGTCCTCTCTCTCAAATCACTTGTTCCATGGGACACCAGCTGCCATGTCATGAGGCCTATGTGGTGAGAAACTGAGACCTCCAGCTAACAGCCAGCAAGGAACTGAGGCCTCCTGCCAATAGCCATGTGAGTGCTAAGCCATGTGAGTGAGCTTGGAAGCTGACCCTCCAGCCTGTCAATCCTTCAGATGACTGCGGCCATCTGCAGATGACTGTAGCATCCAGCGAGGCTCCTCCCAAATTTGTGACCTATAGACTATGAAATAATAACCGTTCATTGTTTTAAGTCACTAAATAGTGGGGCAATTTGTTACACAATAGATAATTCATACAAATATTCTTACTAAAAAATAATATATATGTATGTATATATCCAAAACATGAGTATTTATGGAACATATTAATGTGCTTTTTTCCTCTGCTTTTCCATAGCACCTTTTCCTTCATTGGTTAAAGGTGCCCATTTGCCTGAGGGCAGTGTGTGGAGGGTGGGATTAGAACTGTTAAAGCAGGAACTAAGAAAGGAAGAGTGAAAAATCAGTTTCTAACATCCAAATAGGATTTTTAAAATCAAAATAGTTGTTTAGAAAGCCAGAAAAAAGATTTTCTACATTCCTTTTACTACCACTGACCTATTGAAGGTTAAACCTGGCAGACTAGATCATAGAGTTTCTTTTACAGTATAAGTAGACAATTTTGTCCACCTCTGATGACGAGGCCACTGAGCTTGCCGTGGAGGAAGTAGAATGTTGGACCTCTTCCTCTTCTAGTGAATAGTGGGGAGAAGGGAGCTGGCGTTAGGAAAGCTGGGCAATGACAAGTTTTCTTGATCCCAGGAATAAGGCCCAGAGACGGAAGGTGGGTTAGGTTAATTGAGAGGAATGCTAAGGCCAAGAGGGGCTTCTCTTCTACTTCCCATTCAGGATTCCAGAAGGAATCGCTGTTTAAGATGAGTCCGCAGCATAATGGGGTGGGCTCAGAAGAGGAAAGAGAGCAGAGCAGAGCGGTCAGGCAAAAAGAGGGCCCAGTTTGAGTATCTATTAGATCCTGTGTGGTGTGGAAGGGACCGAGATGTTCCTGCATCTCTGGGGGAAAACACAGAACGTGGATCAGCAGAGAGATAACAGGTCTGTCCTGGGGAGGCTGAAGTGACCCCACAGCAGACGTGGACAGGAAAGTGTTGAACAGAAGATGTGGCAGAGATGCAAAGAGGTCTATGTATATTGCAGGTGAGAACCATGGTGGGCTGAGTCAGCTGAGGCATACCACGAGGTCCTGACCAAGTGGAGAAAAATGACCATTCTGTGAAATACCCCAGCTACTGACCTAAGCAGCAGATACCAGCAGAAGGCCATCGGTAGCACTTATGAGGCCTTAGTGGACACTAGTCCAAGAGCTAGTCTAGGGAGCAGCTCATCTTGGTCACTTGACTACAGAAATTGACAACTAAGAACGCTAGATTGAAGATAAAGGGCCAGGCACAGAGGCTCACGGCTGTAATCCTAGCACTCTGGGAGGCTGAGGCAGGAGGATCGCTTGAGCTCAGGAGTTCCAGACCATCCTGAGCAAAAGCGAGACCCCATCTCTACTAAAAATAGAAAAAATTTGCTGGACATCGTGGTGTGCACCTATAGTCCCAGCAAGTCAGGAGGCTGAGGCAAGAGGATCCCTTGAGCCCAGGAATTTGAGGTTGCAGTGAGCTACAACGATACCACTGCGCTCTACCCAGGGCGACAGAGTGAGATTCTGTCTCATAAATAAATAAAATAATAAATAAATAAATAAGCAAGCAAACTTGTAATCCTAGCACTTTGGGAGGCCAAGGTGGGAAGATCACTTAAGGCCAGGAATTCAAGACCAGCCTGAGCAACACAGTGGGATCCTATCTCTGTTAAAAAACACAAAAATAAAAAATAAAAAAATTAACCAGGCATGGTGGTGTGTGCCTGCAGTCCCAGCTACTCAGAGGCCGAGGCAGGAGGATTGCTTGAGCCCAGGAGTTTGAGGTTGCTGTGTGCTATGATGATACCACTGCATTCTAGCAGGGGCAACAGAGTGAGACCCTGTCTCAAATACATAAATACACAAACAAATAAATAAACAAAAATCAGCGAACTTGAAATAAAAGGGAAGTTTTAAGTCAAATAAAGGGTACCTACAGGAAATCTACAGCAACCATCATGTGTCCACTCTTTTTCAAAATGAATGTACTAATCTATACTCACAACAACATCCTAGGAGAACTCCTATCTCTCCACATAGTCAGCAACAGCTGGTATGGCACTGGGACTTTTTGCGGTTTTCTCTTACTTTCCCTCATTATTAACAGGGGGAATGAGGTGGAGCAGGTCTTCATAAATTCACTGGCTATGTGAATTCCCTCTTTTATGAGGTGCTTATGCAAATCTTCTGCCCATTTTTCTATTGGGTTACCAGACTTTTTCATACTGATCTGTATGAGTTTTTATACACTTTAGATTCATGTCTTTTGTTGGTTATATCTGTAGCTAATATCTTTTTTATGCTGTAGCTTGAGTTTTCACTCTCTTAGGTATTATTTCATGAATAGAGGTTTTTTAAGGTAGTCCAGTTTATCAGTTTTATTTTTTTTGTATTATTTAAGAATTATATTATAAATCCAAGGTCATAAAAAAAATTCTTCCATATCATCTCCCTAAACTCTATGGATTTCTCATTAAATATACATTATGTATATTAACATGTAATAGGTTTATTGTTATTTAAAATAAATTAATAAATATTTAAAAGTTTTCTCAGTTTTAACCTCTAATACAGTAAATATTGAAAGATATCATCCACATAAACAAAAGCTCTATGGGGTCCTCGATAATTTTTAAAAGTGTAAAAGGATCTTGAGACCAAAAAGTTTGGGAACCACTGTCCTAGAGATACTCTGGCATTGTGCACTACAGATTAGTACAAGAATTGTATTAGCAGCATTGCTCTGAGTAGCCTGAATCAGGAAACAATTCAAACGTTCATCAACAGTAGAATAGATAAATAAAGGGCTGAATATTGTTGCAATGGAATATACAGCAGTGAAAGTGAACAAAGTACACTAGAACAAAACAGATACATTTAACACAATATTGAGCAAAAGATGAAAGACAAAAGAATACCTACAGTAGGATTCCATTTGTATCAGTTCTATAACGGGCAAAATGAAACTGTATATTTAAGGGATGCTTACATAGTGGACAAAATGCACATTAGTTGGTAAAATGCAGAAAAGCAATGAAATGATTGCCATAAAAGTCAGAATAAAAGTGTCTTTAGCAGGGAGTGGTGGGTGGGGAAGGGCAAGGGACTGGGGAGGGTGTGCTTCTGGGGAGGCAGCAATATTCTGTATCTGGATCACAGTACCTGCTATGCAGGTGTTCATTTTATAATTATTCTTCAAACTGTACATATATGTTTAATGTACTTTTCTATACGTATTGCACATGCTTCATTTGACCTTCTACAAAGTCATTATATTCTTCAAAGAAACTTCATACACTTTTTTAAATCTCATTTGATTTTACAATTACTCTTGTGGTTCCTATGAGAAACCCGTCTGTATTAGTCAGGGCTCCACCAGAAAAGAAATCATTTATTTATATAAATTTGGTAATTTGAAAAGAGTTTAATAAAAGGAGTATTTATAAAGGTGTGGGCAGGGTATAAGGAACTCAAAAGTAATAATAAAATACCCTAGAATTAGTAACTTGGGGTATCATTCCCACCCATAGGCTAGAAGGGGCAAGGAAAGAAAGCCACTGCTAGAACCAGGAGATCTGGCTATGTGCAGAGAGCTGCTGGACAAGAGCTGTGACCTCTAGTGGAAAGATGGAGCCAGCCCACGGCACAGGGACTTCACAGAAAGGGGATAAGTACCCTGATCTTACTCTTCTCCCTTCCTCCCTCCAATCTGTGCTCCTTGTTGCTGAACCCAGCTGGAAGCCAGGAGGCAAGAGAGCCTGTGGAGGCAATGCATGTAGGCCAAGCTCCCAGGGAACCGAGCAGACCAGAGCAGGGTGGAGAGTAGATCTGGAGTGAAGAGAAGTTGGTCACAGGCCCATCTGAACCTAAAAACTGTTAGCCACCTTCAGTATTTTTCTTTTAAAGTAGAAGGTATGAGGCAGAGGGAAAAATGACTAAGAAACTTACAACATAGCTGATACAATCCCTGCTTCTGTAGCTGGTCACAAGGCCCAAGTTGGTACTCAGGGTGTCCTCCTTCCATCTCCCATTTCTGTTCTTCTCTTCTGTCTGCACTTCAGCTGGATGTGGTGTTTTACCTTTCTCCTTGTGCCAGGCTTCAGGAGTAAAGATGCCTTTGCCTACTTTTCTAAAGCAGGTTTGCAGAGACCCAAACTTCCTTGCCTATGGGAAGAGACATTGATAGTCTTGTCTTTATTGGGTGGCTGCACTTTTCCATTGACCAGGCCACTGGGCCAAGGAATGCTAAATCGTTGTTCATTGAATCTCTGAGCTCTAAACATAGCTCTCCGTGTCCTACCCTCACCACGTTGCAGCAGCCTAATTACTGCTGATAAGAATATGTCACCCCTTCTCTACACGGCCTAAAGAACTCCTAATGACTGAGAGTAAATCTTAGCTCCCATTCCATTGGAATCATGACTATTATACTTACTTTTTTTTAGATGAAGACAACAAAGCCAAGAGAATTTGAGATACTTGCCTAAAACTGCATAGTTAGAATAAGAATGGGACTAGAAGCTCAGCTTCCTGACTTTTGGACTAATTAGCTTCCCACACACTGGAGGAGTACATCTGTGTCTCATCTCAGTAACAGGTGGACGTGGGGAACAGCAATAACATCATGTTAAACTGTGACAAAGGTGACTCCAGTGAGGGAGAAATTCATAGCAGCAGATGTCCTCTAAATATTAAGGCCCTGTAGAGAGTAAGACATTTGTCATCCTGCTGTCTCACTGTGCCAAGCCACAGGAGTGAAGATGTTTTTGCTCTGTGTTTTTCCAAAGCAGGGCCTTTTCCAAAACCATTCAGTGTGATGACTACTTGAGTGCATTGTAATGTGTTTGCTAATGAATTTCCTTGACATTGGAAAATAATAACATTTTTCTTTTGTAATGTCTGCTCCTCATTCCCCCAAAGGAGCCCACATTGCTTTTTTGGGAGGGTGGGGTGTCACAGAGAAGTCCATAGTAGTGATGCACTTAAGGGCTCTTTCTAATCTGTAAAGCACCATCAAAATGGAAATTCCAGTGCACCCACAGGGATTTGAGGAATCATGCTAGGGAAGCTTGTAAGTGACTCTGCATTTAGGATGTCCACAGCCTTTCTGGGGCCCATTAAGCTGGTCAGTAAGTGGTAAGTGATGAGCCACAGGCTGGGAGGGGGGATGAGGTAAAGCAAGAATTAAAGAAATGAGAATGAGTCAGCCAAAGTGGAAATTTAGTTTGCAAGGGTTGTTGGCTCTTCAAAATTCTTAGTGACTCGAAGATGGTCATCACTATTTTTTATCACTTTTATTGTCTTTTTCATTTTTGGACTTTAAGACAGGAGTCACCAGTTCTCTTGAGCTAAGTTCAATGGAATAAAGAACTTTGCCACAAAACTTTGTAAGAAAGGCATGTAGGCTGGAAATTAATGAATTATAAATGTATTCCATTATTAGATGAGGGATGGTGCCTTGAATAAATAACTTGATCACCGTAGTCAATAGTAGCTTGCAGTACCTCGCTAAGAAGGAGACCCAACTTCATACATTAGTGCTGTGATAAAATGTTCATTGGAGAAAATTAATATAGCATTTTGTTTAGCGCTTTCAATGATGTATGTCAAAGAAGAAACTAATCAGGGGAAAATCCAGTTTATCCTTAAGTTGGGAGGGAATGATAGTTTTGGATAGGGAGTTTTTCACACCAAGCAGATCATGTAAATTCAGTGGATGCTTTTTTCCTTTATCAGAAGTGAGAAGGCAGTAAACATGTTTAAACATAGTTATCATTATTTTTTAAGTGAAGTGCACTGATCTTAAGGTTCAGTTCAGTAAGTTTTGACAATTGTACACATCCACATAACTACCACCTAAAGTCCTACCAAGTTCCTTCACCCTCTTGTCCCTTCCTACTCGAACTCCCTTTCCTTCTCACTGAGGCAACCACTTTCTAATTTCCATCACCATAGATCCGTTTGCCTGCTCTTGGACTTCCTATAAATGGAGTCATACCATATATATTATTTGGTGTCTGGTTTCTTTCACTCAACATGTTTTTAGATTCATCCATTTTTTTGCAAGTATCAGTCACTCATTCCTCTTATCGCTGAGTGGTATTCCTTTGTGCGACTATATCACGATGTGTTTATCCATTCTCCTGTTGATGACATTTGAGTCGTTTTCTATTTTTAGCTATTATGAATATAACTGCTATGAGCATTCTTGTACAAGACTTTTTGTGGACATCTATTTCCATTTCTCTTGGGTATACACCTAGGAGTAGACTTGCTGGTCACGTGGTAACTCTACGTTTAATCATTTGAGGAACTGCCAGACTGTTTCCCATCTTACATTCCCACCAGCAAGGGCTCTAATTTCTCCATATTCTTATCAATATATGTTATTATTCATAATTTTTAATATAGCCATCCTAGGGGGTGTGAAGTTGTATCTCATTGTAGTTTTGATTTGCATTTCCCTAATGATTAATGATGCTATCTTTTCAAGAGCTTATTGGCTACTTGTACATCTTCTTTGGAGAAATGTCTATTCAAACTCTTTGCCCATTTTCAGTTGAGTAATTTATATTTTTATTGTTGAGTTCTAATTAATTTCTAACACTGGTTGCATTGAATTGAGAAAGTCTATTGTATCATGTAAAGTTGTTTCAGTTGAAAATAATAGAAAATCCAACCAATAGTAGCTAAAGCATAAATGTAATTTGTCGTATCTGACTGAAGTTCTTGGGGGTAGTTTTGGCTTCAAGAATGGCCTGATTTCGTGGCTCTGTTTCTGCTGTGTGAGCACCATTCTTGGACAGGCTCCCCCAATCAGAGCAGCAAGATGGCTCCAGCAGCTCCAGCCGCGAGTTCTCCTGGGTTCAGGCCAAGTAGAAAACAACACTTGCCTTTCTCCTGGAAGCATTGGCAAAAGACTTACTGGTCCTGACTAATTACATAGCAATCCCAATTGCAGTGGCCAAAAAGAATGGGTATATTAATTTAAGGGGATTCATAGGCCCCACTCCTGAAGGCAGGCTTATAGCCTACCTGAAATACGGGGGCTGAAAGCAGGGAAGGAGGGAGCTCTCCAGAGAGAATTAGAATACATTCACCAAAAGAAGAGGAAAATGGATGTTGGGAT
>RJWJ010036747.1:0-15906 GCA_004363605.1 Indri indri | reverse complement strand
TAAAGAGGAATAAAAATATATAACATTATACAATAGAGATTTGAATGGCTTTCTTAAATAAGATTCAAATGCTTAACTATAAAATTTAAATTTCTGATCATAAAAGGCTGTGTTAACAAAGTTAGAAAACAAGCAACAGATTGGGAGAAAAATATTTGCAAAGCATGTAGCAGTAGAAAGATTAAGAGCCAGAATACATATGAAGAATTCCTACAAATCAAACCACTGATAAAAATGGTTGGAGCAAGAAATATGAACAGAGCACAAAGGCAGAAACACAAGTACATAGGTGCTTGAGTTCTAGTAACTAGGGAAATAAAACAAGATATAAATTTTCACTCACAACAACTAACAAAAATTAGAAAAAGATTTGATACTATTCAGTGTTGGCAGGGATGTGGAGAAATGGGCACTCATTTTAGGAAATGTTGATTGTACAAAGCTTTTGAAGGATAATTTGATAGCATCTATCAAAATATAAAATATGCATTTTCTTTGACCCGTCAATTAAATTTCCAGGTATGGTAATCTAAAGCGATATTAGTACACATAACAAAGAGTCACAAGTAAGAACAGTCAATGCAGTGTTGGTCCTAATAGTAACAAAATGGAAGTATCTTAAATTTCCATCAATAGGAAGACTGACAAACAAACTATGTTGTACCATATGCTGGATATTATGCAGTAATTTTTAAAAATTAGAGAAATCTCTTTATACCAGTGGTTTGCAACTGGGTACAATTTTGCCCAGCAGGGGACATTTGTTAATGATTGGGGACAACTTGCCTGGCACAAGTACCAGAGGGGTGAGTGCTACTGGCATCTAGTGAATGAAGGGCAAGCATGCTGCTAGACACCCTAAGATGCACAGGACACCCCCTCTCCCAGCAAAGAATTATCTGGCCCCAAATGTCAATAGTGCCAAGGCTGGGAAACCTTTCCTAACATAGAAAGAACTCTACGTCACTATGTTAAGTGGAAAAAACAAGCCAGACAACAATATGTATAGTACTACCCCTTTGGAAATACACAGTCAAAATTTTAAAATTGTACATTATATTTGTGTATGAATATTATTTATTTATCTGGAAGAATAGATATTAAAATATTAACTGTGTTTAATCTTTGGGGAAAGAGAGACCAAACATAAAGCCAGGAAGACAACGACTCTATATTCTTCTGAATAGTTTGAAATTTCCCCACCAATTACTTATTAATGTATTCTTTGCATAATTAAAAGAATAAATTTAAAAATGTAGGAGCCTGTATCTCATTCATTCTAAGAGAATTGAATTAAGTCTCCCCACTTTCTCTCCTAAGCTTCAGAACCTCTGATATAATCATTCCATGTTCTTGTGTTTTATAGTCTGAAGAGCAGTGATGGTATTAATATTTGTTTCAGTAATGGTTATGATTTAAAAATACTTGGAATTCCTCTGAATACAGTGGCTGTTATGGGCTGAAATATGTCTTTCTAAAGTTCATATGTTGCAGTCTTAACTCCTTGTCCCTCAGAAGGTAACCATATTTGGAGACAAAGTCTTTAAAGAGGTGATTAAGTTAAAAATGAGGCCATTAGGGTGGAGCCCTAATCAATAGGACTAGTACCCTTCTAAGAAGAGGAAGACACCCCAGGGATGAGTGCATACAGAGGAAAGGCCATGAGAGGACACAGTAAAAAGTGACAGTCTGTAAGCCACCGAGAGAGGCCTCAGAAGAAACCCAATCTGCCTACACCTTGATCTTGAACTTCTAGCCTCCAGAACTGTGAGAAAATAAACATATTGTTTCAGCCATCCAGTCTTTGGGATTTTGTTATGGCAGCCCTGGCAAATTAATACAGTTGCTATATAAAAATATAGTACAAAGAAAATTATTGATTCTTATTCTATTCTTACCATGAGGGGTTAGCCACAAGAAGCTAACAAATGTCACTGAGCTAGTTTCATCTCTCAACGGAGGAGATGAATATAGTTAGTGAAAACAAATCCATACTTCTGGATGACAACTGTCCTGCATTCCTGTTGCTGACACTATTAAGTTATTGACTTAGATTTTTGTGACAGATCTTCCTTGCATGCTCTCTGAAGCTTCTCTTCTCCCTACCAATTACCTGCTAACACAGTCACTGGCCATGCGTCTGCACTTGCAGGCATCAAAGGATTTGATGTCACAGCACACGACAAGCCCTGGAGAGTTGGGACTGGCACTTGTATTTGACTCAGGATTGCAGGGAATTGATCACCTATTTCTTTTTTTTCTTTTATATTTCTCATAGATGAATGGCTCCTTCTTCGCAGGGAAAAATAAGAGGAAAACAGCAGCGGAGAGGAGAGGTTACAAAGACCTGTGGATCAGGGTGAAGAGTGACAACAGAAATGCCCCAGATGAAAGGGAAAGCCAAGTGCCACTGGAACTCTGAAAGGCAGCCCATCAAATCAGCCTTGCCCATCTGGGCTGACTATGGTAGAATGAAACGGCTGGTCAGTAGAGACTTAATTATATTAATCGTCAAATCTAAGTTTTTATCCCATTAGCACAGAAATGATCACAGTGCAAGATAAAATTGGTTATAGAAAAATTTCAAAAATTTTTTTATTCCCCACACAAGTGGTATATGTATATTTCTACTCCTCCTTACATTTTAGATTTTTTTTTTATAAATAAAGCATAAATGTGAAGAACCCTCTGGCAACCTACTGAAAAGACAACTTTATAGAACGATGGACGCATGCAGCTCCCGGGCAGCAGGTATGTGGGTGAGGTGTGTGTGACCAGCACACCTAGGTGACGGAGGATCACTGGGGTGTGCATGAAGCAGGCCTGCAGAGCCGGCCCCCGCACAGTCTGAGGGGAGCAGACAGAGAAGAAAAGACTTGGACGTACACATTCCAAGCCGAGCCCCTGAACTTTAGCTTCTATATCATTGCTGACACATATTAGCTGGTTTTTTGGCTGCTCTATCAGGAGAAGTGCAGAACATGTAAAAAAGAGGACACAAGAAGGACTTTCATCCTTCCTTATGAAAATAATTCTATATTTTTTATACACCCTTCAATATCGCTTGAGAATGTCGCTTGATTTGTATGCTCCTGACTTCCGTTTGAATATATCATTATTGCTGTAAGTAGGATGCAGATGCTTAAGTTAATTTTATTGTTAATGCCTCAAGCCATTTTTAGAAGTGCACAAAGCTTTTAAAAATCCAATAAATTATATAGAACTTTAATTTACTTCCTGTTTTACCTTCAACAGAGGAAGGACATAAAGTGCTCTTGAATTTAGATCTTGCCTTTATCATCAATTGCATAAGTATTTGACTTACTGAAATGGCAAGACTGGCTCTTGGAATGTTATTTATGTGCTAACAATCCCTCATTAGTTGGATAAAGAATTACATCTTGACTAAAATGGAGAAGCAGCCTATAAACTATCTTATTAATCTGCAAATAATGATAACTCCTAGGCATATCTTATGTCGAGTTCATGTCAACAGAAATGAAAGTTTATCTGGAATCACTCTATAAAAATGTCTATCACTCATTCTACCCTCTAGCCACAGAATCTTGACTGCAATTGTCAGAGATATTCCCTCAACTCAGTTGATTATGTGTATTACCTCTAGGGGGGATTAAGTAAGCATTTTATAAAGATAAAACAAGATGGGGAATGATTAAATATACATGCTGGAGTATGAAATAATAATTGTATATAGTTTAAAATTCAGTGTATTAACTTATAATTCAAATGAGACTGGCCTCACTGGGCTTCCCTTCGTTCCTCCCAAATGTGCCTTGAAATCAGACTTGGCATGTCCTATCTCAGCACACACACACACACACACACACACACACACACACAACTCCACATATACTATGTCACTTTTACCAAAGTGTCCATGTGGAAATGAAAAAAGAGTTCCAGTGTACCCTGCCTAGCAAAACATCAGAAATGCTGTTCTTTAAACTGCTCTTATTTCACCCCAAACTTTGTCTTTTACTTCAGGTGCCTAAAACCCTTCCCTGTAGCCTCCTCTCTGCTGCCAGACTACCTTTACCGACCTCTCAATCCATTTCTTTAAATTAAACAATTTAGTTAATGCTTCACTTCCAAAGCCTATATCTTCACTCACCATCTACTTCAGCAAAATAAAGGTCCCCCCTCAGGGTCCACCCTCATGAGAATAACAAATGTCACTGGCACAGTCACCCTCAAACACACTCACCCTCTGCTTGTTCACCTACAGAACATTAGTCTGGTCCTGGGATTAGCACCCAGCTCCTCCCTCCAGGGGAATCAGGGAAGCAAGGAACTGACTCAGTTTGGCTCAGATTTGGTTAGGCATCTGATTCTTTTTCATCTACTGACCTTGTCTGCATTTGACACTGGTAATATTATCCATAAATACCTATTGGAATGAACACTTTTTTATATCAATGTTTTCAATACAATTCACTAGTAATTTTTGGTCTTTTCCTTCCAAATGGCAAAATTCATAATTTCAACATGGTCTTCCCCAACTGCATTTCTGTGGCAGCTGCTTTCTTCCAAAACATCCTAGAAAATCCTGGCTGCAAATATTTATTACCCAAGAAAATTTCTCTCAGCTCTGCATAATCTCCACTGCGAGCCTTTGTTTTCATTTTCTATATATTGTACCCCTTATTCACTGTAAGAGGTGTTGGTGGAAGGATTTTTATCCCACTCTTGCTTTGGCAAATTTTAAGGTTGTATTCACAAAGAAAAAATTTCCTCTCCTTGATCTGTTAGGATCACCATGAAATATTCTATTTATCAACATTAAATAATCCCTACAAGTAATCATGTAGGAGTTTTTAGTTATTTCATTCACTTTTTTCTGGGATACTAAGGCCACAGAAACAACCAATATTCTTGTAATTGTTACCAAATCAACCTGGGGTCCACTTACCCAGCACAGCAAAGCCAGACACTGAAGTCAAGAATTGCAGTGGGAGAAAGAGGCGTTTCTATTGCATATGCCCAGCAAGGAGAACAGCCAGCTCATACTTAAGACCCAAACCCCCAGATGGCTTACAAGCAAGGGTTTTCAAAGGCAGGGGTACATTTCAGGAAAGCAGAAGTTGCAGGTAAAATTGTAAATCAATATGTGGAAATTATACATTGGCCTGGCCCAAAAAGTCAGGATATTTCTAAGTAGGGACCTATGGATCATAGATGGATTCAGGGATTCTTGGATTGGCAGAATTGAATATTAGATGGTGTGACTTTCTCTAAGCCCCTCAGAGAGAAATTTGGAGAAAAGAATGGTCTATTTCCTCAGTCTCTCCTTATCTGCATTTTCCATATGGTGAAGGGTTCTCAAAAATAATTCATGAACATATGCTAAGATGCCATCTCTTAGTTTCCAGAAGGGATAAAAACACCTTATGACTCCAGCTTGGTTGGAAGGCACTGTTACTCCCATTCACTTTTCGAGGCTAGCTATGTGCCTGGAACTTCCCTGGAAGGGACTCAAAATTCTCCTTCGTTTCCATGCTTGAGGGGCCTGGCAGGCCTCTAAGAGGGGTCCCTGCTTCATCTTATGAATCACAGGTGAATCACAGGGAAGCCTCCTCCTGAAAGTCAAGACAGTCATCCAAATATCCAGGGTTGCCTCAATCTGGTACAAAGCAAAGATCCATACAAAGGAACTTAAGCCATGCAGCTTAAGTTGACGTTATCACCCCAATTATAAACGTTAATTGACGTTTATCACCCCAAATATAAAATCACTGATAGAGCTGTTAGGCTAATTATCTTCTAGTTATTGCTCTAAAACTAATAGGCAATGGTGCAAAATTCTCAAATCTGAGTGTTTTGTTATTTCTCTAGAACTAACAGTTTAAAAGAACTCTCTTAATTTTGAAAGTTGTTGATTTATGGCAGGATTTCACAACAGCTGTGAACACCCAAGCTCCCCCCAACCATACCCTCAGACACTTTAACGATGAACTTCCTGTACTGTAGGACCCAAACAAAAGCAGGTTACCAATCGGAGCTCCATTTGAATTTTCAGTCATCTAATCTTTCCTAGGAGACAAGCTAAGTTAGTAGTCTCTCTGAATACCACTTCATTTCTACATTAAGACTTCTTTTTACAAAATACTTGAAGTTGTACGTAACACTCAGCATCTGTCTCAATCCATTCGTGCTGCTTGAACAAAATATAACACCTGTGACTGGGTCATTTATAAATAATAGAACATTATTTTTCACAGTTCTGGAGGCTGGGAAATCCAAGATCAGGGTACTGACTGGCAGATTCAGCATCTGATGAGAACTGTCTCTCTCTGCTTCCAAAATGGCACCTTGTTACTGCATCTCAAATGCCAGAATGTGTTAGGGCAAAAATGGACAAACCCTCTGCCCTCACATGGCAGAAGAGACGAAAGGGCCAGGCAGCTTTCTGAATCCTCTTTTATAAGGGCATTAATCTCATTCATGAGAACAAAGCCCTCTTGGTCTAATTACTTTCCAAAGGCCCCACCCCTTAATACCATCACCTTGGGGTTTAAGTTTCAACATAGGAATTTTAAAGGAACACATGCATTCAAACCATAGCAGAATCAAATGAATGTTCTAAATTTACACGCTTTTGAAATGTCTTTGAACTATTTCATTTACAAACATGGCTTAAGTAAGAGATATTTCAACAGATATTGAAGAATTTCAGTAGTTCCTGATTGACTTTAAGGTCCTGAATTAAAAAGCTACATAGTTTTTCCTGTCAAAGAGCTTCCCTACAAAAACAAACCAAAACTATTAGTATAGTTCTAATTCTCCCTTCCCCGGCCCAGAATAAAGTTCTTAAGTATTAAAGGAGCATTCAATTTATACAGATACAAATATGTGCTTAAGCAGAATATAGTAGCACAAAATGTAAAATGTACAGCTCATGGTGAAGCTTGAGGCTGATTTGCAGCATGAACACAGACAGTTCTTTGTCCCAAATCCTTTTTGTTAATGTCAATGTCAGTTTTAACTGTCCAAGGGTCATTAAAGTATTCCGTATCTGCTAGTTTTGATGGGCAGACATGTCAGAACAGGAGTAACATATTCTACTCATCTGCCCAGCAGTTCTTTTCCGTGGAAGTCTAAAGAGAGCAACTTCATGAATAAAAATATATTCCCAAACTTTTGTTTCCCTTCCCAGGAGACAAGCACACCTAGCTCAAAGAGGACTGAGGAGCATATCCATGCAGATTTGTATATATTCAAGTTGCAGATTTGTATGTATTCAGGCAAAATCCTGTTTGGAACTTGAAAAAAAACAAGTAGTGAATATTAAGAAATGTTTCCTGAATTTTGTTATTGTTTTATGTTTCTATTAAGAATTAGCACTCAGATTAGTTATAATATATGCTAATTTTGCACATTCTGATCACACGGGCATTAATGAAACTGCAAGTCAAGGTAGATATTTTCAGGCTGTAGCATACATTGTTTCAGTCTGTCTTCAGGTCATTTCTGCATCAGATGGAAGGTGCAATCACAGCAAACTGTCCAACATGGAAAAGAGGAGCTAGAACATGTTTCTCATTAATAGGAAAAATCTCTTTTCTCACTTCTTCAGCTTATATAAAAATATTTTATCTTTATTTTCATAACATTTACTGCTTAATTGTAAGAGAAATATCATCCAATATTTAGGAAAATAGAGAGGAAATTTTTTTTAAAATAAGAAATATTATCTGTGGTCCCCTACTGAAATAAATAAGGTCTTTGAAGCTGGATAGAGCTGGGTTCAAATTCTGACTCTGTCTGTCATGTAGTAGATTTGTGACATTAGGGAAATTACAGTATTCTCTACGTTTTATTTTACTCACTTGCAAAATGAAGTTACCAACCAATTTTTAGGTATTATTCTTAAATTATGAATCCAAGCCTGATTCTTCTCTGTATTAAAACCAGTTATTTTGCATTTGTATGCTTCGGCACCATAATGTAACATAATATAATGATTCTAAGGAGAAAATGGACATCATAGTGCAAACCCTTAAGCAACACCACTCTTTAAGCCTTCAAATGTCAATGTGGCCAATGGGAGGAGCACAGTAAATGGAGAAGCATGGCAAAGGGAGATCCTAGAGAATTATGGCCTCTGAACATTTTAGGACTTTTAGTTCATCTTCAAGAGAGAATGTCCTCCTTCCTGGAGTACGTAAAGAAAAATCACCACGACCAGAACTCAAGCTCTATCAAAGAGGCTGCTCCACTCAATTAGGGCAAAGCAGTTTACTTTGTGGGAGCCTTAAGATGTTAAGAGACAGGTACTCTACCCAAGGCTACAGAGGGAGCCAATCGCTGTTAGGTATTTTAATGTCAAAAGCTACTTGTTCAATTTCCACTTCAGGAGACAGTCTCAACAACAGTTGTTATTGCATCACCTCCAAAGAAACATACTCTTAAAATCTGTTGCATTCATTTGCATATTAATTTGCATATTTAATTCCTTCCAATACATAATTGACATGCCTTCAATTTGTTTGCCTATGATTTTCAAATTCAAAATGATCTGAAAATATTCACCCAGGGAATCAGTCCATGACAGTGTGATTTTTTTCTGGGTTGCCCAGAACAATCTCATTATGCTGCTGTGAGGATTAAATGTGATAAGGCCCTCAAAGTGCTTAGCTCAGAGCCTGGAGTATAGTAAGAACTTAACACACAGAAAGAACTCAATCAATATGTGGTAGGAGGTATTATATTACCATTTTGATATATTGCCTTATGCTCACTCACTTGTTTATCTTTACAAACAAAAATTCTATTGTATATACAATTAGTTTTCTGGGGGGTGGTTGATGTGTTTTGTTTTCTCTTAGATTAGGGAAAATGTCCCATGCTTTTAAAACATCTTTAAAAATATTTTTAAAGTCTATCTGATAGTCCATTAGTGGAAAGGTAACAGTTTTTTAATAGTATCTTTATTTTTGAGGACTTGGGTAGTTTTGAATTTTTTATATAAAAAATACTTCAGTGAACATTTATTTAAAGAAATCTTTATCTGCAAATTCATTGCTCTCTGATTATTTTCTTTCAATTTCTGCTTTAATATATTTAACTTGCAAGATTTTCTAAAAACCACACAATGCCAAAGAAGAAACAAAATCCAAAAGCACGTAATATATTCTTTAGAAGGCTGTGTAACTTGTTTTCTATTAACTCAGTAAACTTCCAACTGAAAAATATAACTGTCTAAAAATGTAATTTCAGTTTGTAGGATAAAAGACATGCTCAATTCAACAAGATTTTTGTTCAAGCAAGATTATGACTTTATATGCCACTAATTTAAACTAGAATATAATTTATGCAGCAAAACACTGCAACTGGTATTTTTCTCTGGCATCCTAGAGAATGAGATGTTTTGTCAATTTATTTAGAGAAAGGGTCAGGTCAATATAGCCTTTCATAAGACTAAATATTTAGTTTCTTATGCCATTTATGATATCATGCTAGTTGACAGCAGATAAAAAGCTAAGCTTACAAAGTTCCTAGCCTCAAACCTATACCAGCAAGCAGGCTCTGGAATCCATCCGTAACTGTGCTTCTACTTACCCATAGATCCTCCTGTTGATCTGGATCCAGATATAACAGAAATTTACGATCCTCTCCCCGCATCTGACATCTCAGTCACGGCCCGGTCTACGAAGGGAAGGAAAGAACTAATTTGTAGGCATTGCTTAGGAGAAAATGTTTTAAAAGCTTGTCAGAATTTAAATTATGTATTCTTTGAATAAAGCCAAAGTCCATAATGCAACTATAAAAATAATCATCAACCATTTATCCAGCAAGAATATTAACTCATGCCACATGTAACCTAAAGAATACTAATTTAATTTAAATGTCTGTGAATAGCTTTGAGAAAGAAGTCTGTTAAGAAGGAGAAAGAAAAATTAAACTGCAAAAAAGAAAAGATAACAATGCTGATGCTGATGTACTTGTTTGTCAGTGTGTGCTAAGATATAATTAGAATAATGGACTATTATAAATCTAAGAAAATAACTAAATATAATCTCTGTAAAGCTCTGTAAGAACAAAGACACCTCTAATAACCTCAAAGAGGTTCAGATTTGGTCATAAATAAACACAGAATTTGCTAGTTAATTATATGGTACTTGGCAATGTGCCAAAATAATCAAGATTGAGGGGTTCAATTATAAATTGGAACAGTATACCAAAAATGAAAATTGCTTACTCAAAGATACATATTAAAATATATTAATTTTCTATCAAATATTTATCAAGAAACTACTACATGTGTCTAACAATATGCTTGACATTAAAGTTCCAGGGAGCTTAAAATATACTGTGAAAGGAATTATTTCACTATTAATGTAATCATAAATTTGAGCACTATATAATGATTTATCTGTGTAATCAGATCTGTTTTAGATTAAAATCTTTCAGAAGACTTGTTTGTATTTTTAAATTTTATCTTATTTTTTTAATTGACAAATAAAATCGTACATATTCATGGGATATATAGTGATGCTTTGATACACACGATGTATAGTGATAAGAAGACTTTAGGCATTCTTCAGTAACTTAGTAGAAAATGTATTCAGATAATGGCCTTGATGACTGAAGTTATGTTTTGGGACATCTAATCTCAGCACCTTTGTCCACCAGAGAAAACTTCCAACTATTTCAAATCTTCTGCCATGATTACAGTCAAGAAGAGTTTCAAAGTGATAAATATAAAACAACAGAAAGAGGGTTCTCGATTCCATTTTTAAAAAAAAAAAAAAAGATTTTGTCTGAAGTAACCTGTAATTTGTGAGGGAGTGATTAAGTTTGCTTAGAGAATACAAAGCAGATTAAGCAAGTTTTTGCTTTTTGTGAAAACCAGAATTTTTGAAAGTACCTGGTTTATAGTCACACATCACCAGAGTGTGGTGCAATAAATAGAAGATAACAAGGAAGAAAACAAAGATGTGGCCTTACCCTTAATAAGTTTTCAATCTATTAAGGCAGACGGAAGTTTAGAGAAAGAGCAAAAGTTTGGGAAAAGCAGCCAAAGAAGCGTCATTCAACCTTAAAGGATGGGCAGTGTTTGTAGAGGCAAAAAGGAAAAGCTGAGAACGAGCAGACAGGAGAAATGGCATGAGAAGAGCTTTAGGGTGACTCATCACAGTTCAGGGTGGCTGAGGGGATCAATCCGGTGTGACAGGCGTGAGGGGCAGAGGCCGGTGTGCTGACCCCCTGATTGGAGGGGCAGGTATCATCGTGGGAGGAGGCAGAAGGGGCAGACGAGGGTAGATGAGGATTTATAGGACATTTGCATACATAGCGCGGGAGCAGATACATTAATACAAATGAGTAAACTGAAACTTGAGTGTCCTCCTTCACAGATTAGCACGTGAATAATGAGACTCCTGATGATGTTTAAAGCACAGCGCTCGAACTCCCACTTTCATTCAATGTTTTTTCCACAAATATTTGTTGAGCCACCTACATTTTTATTAAATATCTTCACAGACAAACTTGCAAGCCAAATAAACAAATCCACTCTCTTTCCTCTGGGCAGCCTGCTCCATACCACCATCCTGACATGTCTAGGAATCCTCTAAACACTTACTGGTATCCAGGACCACCAGTTTGTACTTCTTACCTCTGGAGACAGAATTCAGATGTGTCACTTAAAGCTGGGGGGTGCCACAACCCCTATCCGAAACCTCGCACTCCTGTCTGAGAGGCTGCTCACTGCCACTACTACCAGAATGTGAAGCTTTGGTTCACAGCTGAAATCTAGACTTTCCAATAATATCGCTCTGCCCTTCACCCCCATCTATTAATAAACTTTCACCACGCAGTGAGGAGACTGCCATTCCTCCTCTGTCCCAGAGCTGTACCCAAACAAGCGTGTCAAAATTGGACTAGAATTTTTAGGGTCATTCAAACAGCCACTTCCTCAAGCTTCAAGCCTTCCAGCCACGTGGCTGGGTTGGGACACCTTTTACTGACTGTCAATTCAAAATTTCAACCCACCTTACCCCTCTGACCACCAGACAGGGCACAGGGCAGTCCCACTCCTCAAGTGTTATTTTTAGTAACATTGTAACTTTAGAAGATGTGTAGACTTCCCTGAACCCAGGATTTACCGGCAATCACCCACATCTACCCCAGCATCAATAATGTTTAATCTCAGAGATAAGAAGCTGCAGATTTGATCCTTCGTCTTCACTTCTTCATAACCACCAAAGGGATCTGAGCTCCTCGTGGAGTTTACCCACACTTTTTCAAGTGCCCTTCAGTTGCCACATCTCAATAGTTCCATAAAAAAACATTACATTCCACTTCACCAGATGGTTGTCTTCGTTAGAATGAGATAATATTTTGATTGGTAGCTAGAGAGGAAGAGAATATAACAGAGACAGACACACAGACTGTTAAGTCTTAGGTTGTTATTACATTGGTTCTTGTCTATCGTGTTAACTGTGTTTCAACAAGTAGAATTTAAGGCTAAATGCAACTAATTTCATGACTATAAAAAGAATCTATGATTGGAGCAATAACAAAAACATTTATTGTAGCTTCATAAAAAACTGGCATTTAACCTCTTAAGTGTTCCCAAATGGTGTCTGAATAGGTCTCACATATTTTTAAAGTAATTTATTCCTCAAGCTTAATAGATAGATATTTTTTATTATGATAAGGCATTATAAAATATTAAGTCTTTATTAGCTAATCTTCTCGGGGCAGTGACAGATTAAGAAATATGAAGCAAATATGTTTTCCCAGATTAGAACAAAAATAAAGGATGCAATTGAAAGAGTGAGGAAAAATTGGCAAATCTTAATGTTTTAAACAGGACCATAACACTTTCTGTTCGAAATCCAAAATAAAGATAAAAATGGAAATTTAGAATGATACACTCAGATATTCAATATAGGTTGAATGTAACATTCTGCAAGTCAACAAAGACTTCATCAGTTCTGAGACATCTAAGCATCTAAGCTTAATATTAAAATAATAAATGATTTAATATTGAGAAAGGAAAAGGAACATTCAGGCCATTTTAGTCCCTTTATTACAAATATGAATATAGCTGTGGAAGACTCAATTGTTTTCAGTTTCTGAGAACACATCAGGCCACTTAATATAACATCCTGATGTATTGTTTGCTTTTTTTTCATAGCCAAACAAGATAGGCTGATTGATTGAGTCACTCATAGGTATTCATTCCTTCAACAAATATTTATTAAAAGATTACCATGTCAGACACTGGGCTAGAGGATTTTCCCACATCACTTAATTGAAATTCAACAAGTATTCTCATGTTATAATGAAGATTAAATGAGTTAATATTTGCATAGTGTTTAAAACAGTGCATGGCACATAGTAAGTGCTATGTAAATGTTTCTTAAATAAATTATGTTGAGGAGTCAGTTGTAATATGATCTTTGTACAAGATTTTAATTCTTCCATTTCTTCATACTCGGAAGTGTCTATTGGCATAAGAGATAGCAGTAGAGTCCTTAAATACCAGCCAGGAAGCTGAGCACAGAAAATAACTAAGTCAATATGTGCCCATATAAAAATCATCGCATGGTAAATTTCTCTGGAGAAATAAAAATTTTGTAGGACTGGCATAATAGGTTTTGCATTGCCTTTAAACATTTACTAAGCTTCTACTTATAAAATACTACATACCAGGTTCCATTCTAACTGCTTTACACATAACAACTCATCTAATTCTCAAGCTAATCCTATGCTACTATCATTACCCCACTTTACAGATGAGCAGATGAGGAAACTGAGGCACACAGATGATAAGTAACTTGCCCAGGTCATTTAACTGATGAGTGGTAAGGCCTACATTCATGCCCAAGCAGTCTGACTCCAGAGTCCAAGTTCTTAAACACTACGTCAAACTGTTGGCATATAAAGGGGCCAACATTAATAAGGATCCTCATAGCCTCTGTCTCCCTGAGTCAAAATTGTTTCGTGTGCACTAATTTACTTGTCATGCATCCCCATAATCAGAAAGAAAATAAGCACAGATTTCACCTTGCAAAAAGAGATGGTCAAAGTATACTTTGAAATATTCCTATACCATACAGAAAGTCAAAAGGGAGAACTGAGATGACAAATTAGAGTGCAGGGCTTACATGAGTCTTAAATTTCATGTGATGATAGTCATTTTCGGTATTCACACATATTTTGCAAAAGGACTTGAAATCTATGAGGCATTGGCGAAGGATAGAGTAAGCACACTTAGACCCTCCTCAATTGAACAGAGCATATTCCAACTTCTTTGCCCTGGCCCTTGCCCACTGCCCTAAATTAACCCACTACAAATAAGGACATGGAAGCAAACTACAGATCACAGTGGGTAGTAACTACCAACAAACATGAAACACTATTTTTCCAAACTAGATAAATTGCAACAATTGCAGTGGAATAGTTTTGAAAGTTATCTTCAATTTATTTAATAGAAATCCTGTGCTAGGAAATACAGCAAAGGAAGCTGACCTTTCTGAAATAGCTAACGATGAAGAAGAACTTTAAATGGTGTTAAATGTTACCCCCCCCCCCAATTTTCCTGAAGGCTAAATAGATACTTTGGCAACTTACCAAGGACAATTAAAGCTGGAAAACTGCCAATAATTCCTCTGCCTCAGAAAAACAGAAGATCAAAAAGACCCATCTCTGCATTCCTGCCTTCTAAGAACATGGCAGGGTTCGTTTCTCAATTCTTCCCACAGTCAGCTCTGATGAGTAAAAGAAGGAAGGAGTTGAAAAGAGGGCAGAGACTTTCTGAAATGTTTACAACCACACACCCTGCCAACTGCTGCTTCCCCATTAGCTGAGTATGTTTTGGGTCACTGAAACTGGGGTGTCAGCTCCTGGTTTGACGATGATCCAGTAAACAAAGATACTTCAATATGTTTTCCACCCAAAATGCTCAAAACAGACACAGAGGCTTCACAGGCCTGACGCCTGAGCCTCCCACAAAAGCTCAGCCGAACCGCTCTATCAATCATGATTATTTGGTGCCCCCCTCTGGCCTTACTGCAGCAATTTCATTTAGCTTCTGTAAGAAATTGAAAAAAATTCCTGAACAAAAGTCCAGGATGGAATCACAAAAATCTCCTTGCAAGAGAAACCTAGCTTTTCCTGCACTTATAATAATTATTCCAACTCTCCAAAGACAAAGGAAACTTTGGCAGAGCTGACTGAATGCTTTTAAACTCATAATGTACTTAAGGTGATATAATTTTGCTTTATGTATTTTTAAACATCCCCCAAGGAGGTAGACAGCTCTATCAGTTCTTTGCAGTTAAGATAACCAGGCTACCTGGGCTCTACTCAGAAGAATAAGGCAATTTCCTCAAGAGAAATCATTCTGTAAAACTCAGACAGCCTTAGAACATAGTGTAGTTGGAATCCGTATCAAAAACTCATGTTAAACAATATTACTTATTAAGGTCATGTGGTTCCTATCATTTCAACTTATCCACCGGTCCTCACCCAAGTCCCCTGGAGGTTTTCACTAGACACAAGTTGCCTCCTGTCCCAGAAAGCTCCCAGTATCCGAAAGTGAGCTTCTTCTCCATACCCAAGGCCTTCTTCACTGTGGCCGCTCCCTCTGAGGTGACCCAGCTCTTCTTGCATGGCCAGCAATGTCTGATCTCTTCTGGGGACAGCAAATACAAGGGTTTCCAGCTATGTCATTAGGGGGCTGGGCAAGGGGACAGGGCACCTTGTGCCCACATGACTGAGAGAGAATGGAGCCAGCACAAATGCTGAAGATAAGCACCCTGTGGCTTCCAAAGCAGCCCTGAGGGTGTCAGATCCTAATAGGGCACCATGACAGGGGGAGGCAAGCTGTGGAGGCAAGAAGGTGAGGAGCCTCTCTCCGTGTGGGGGAGAGGAAGG
>RJWJ010036746.1:0-15902 GCA_004363605.1 Indri indri | reverse complement strand
GAAGCACTTTCCTGGGCCTTGCCCCTGAGCTGAGAGGGTGCTTTGCCTTGAATGAGCCAGCTGGATCTAGTTTACGGCAGGCCCTCCAGTACGTGCCACGCAGGGACCTTTCTCAGGTGGCACTTGGATGACACTAGGCTAACTCTGCTCCGTCCTGGGCCTCGGTTTCCCCATTTGAAAATCAGGAAGTTGGACAACTGATCCCTAAGCTCTTCTTAGCCTCGTGGGTCTACCTTACAGGAGCAGGGAGAGAAAATGCATGTGTTAAATGAGATATATATTAATTGAGCAGCTGACAGATCTTGGAGAAATCACATGGGGAATGACAATACCTGGAAGCATTTCCAGTATCCAAGGGAGGGTTTTACCTTCTGTGGTTAGTTGAATTCTCTTACAGCCACTGGGAAAGTGTTACAGAAAGGCGTCCTCTGGGGAGCTTCAGAGAGCAGGTTTCCCTGTTCATGCCGAGCCCCTCTGATGACGCCTTCACGTGCCCTAAATATGCCCCCCACTGGGTGTTCAAAAGATGCCACAGGGCCGGAGGGGAAATACTTTTAAAACCTCGGTCCCTCGGCTCCATCCACCCTCATCTTCACCCAATCTAAGGCTGTAGCTTAATCTGAAATGACAACCGTTCAGAGCCAGCTCAATGCAGTGGTTAATAGCGTTGACTCTGGAGCCACCTTCCTGGATTCGATTCCCAGCCTCTCCACCTACCAGCTGGGTGACCTTGGACAAGTTCTTTTACCTCTTTGTATCTCTGGTCACTCACTGGAAAAATGCGAGCAATATTAGTCTCCACCACATAGGGTCATGTGAGGATTAAAGGAGTTAATGATTACAACGTACTTAGACTAGTGCTGGGCACCTTGTGAATACTACATAAATGCCAGCTGTTATTATCGTTATGATGGACCAGTGGTTCTCAAAGTGTGGTCCTCGGGCCAGCAGCATCAACGTCTCCTGGGAGCTTGTTAGAGATGCCCCACCCTAGACCTGCTGAAGCAGAAACTTTGGGGGAGGAGTCCAGCCACAGGGTTTTAACAAGCCTGCAGCGGATTCTGATGCAGACTCAAGTTGAGGACCCCTGTTACAGATAATCAGAGCTTCTCACTGACCACTCGCATGTGCCCGGTGACCTTGCCTGGTGTCTAGCCTCCCTCTGTGAAGCAGGGCGGGAGCCACTAACTTTTTCCTAATGGTTTGGTTTCCCACCCAGCAGTGGCAATGAGCTTCGAGTGCCCAGGGTGTGTTCCTTGTAACCCTTGTGCTGTGAGGAGCCAGGGTTGTTGATCACATCAGAGCCCAAGGAAAGGCTCCTTCCTGGGTGCCAGAGGTGTGCCATGAGGGAATGGCAGAAGGCGAGCCCGGGAGCCCTGCTCAGACTCAGACTGGGAAAACCTGACACCTCCATTCTCATCCCAGTGTTGCTGCTCATGGGCTGTGTGCCCTTGCACAAGGCACTTGACCTCTCTGAGCCTCACTTCCTCATGTGTTGTCCTCCTATTTTATGGAAGAGGAGACGGCGGCACAGAGTGGTAAGACCTCTTGCAGCTCTGAGTGTTAGCAAATGCACAGACCGTTGGCATGACCTCCTCCTCCAGCCGTTCCCGGATCCATAGCTCCTCGGGGTTGAGCACAGCAGGTGCTCTGGGGCTCCTGGAACCAGCCTGACCTGGAGCAGCTCAGTGCAAGGTACGACAGCCAGAGGTACAGTCACAGCCTAAGGAAGAAACTTCTTGTGGTTTTAAGAGTTGGGAGTTTTGTGCTGCAGCCGATGACAAAGGAAAGAAGTGAGCTCACGTGCATGAGTGAGAACAAGTCGCGTGTTTTTATAACAAGAACTGCAGGTCGGGAGCAGTGGCTCACGCCTGTAATCTTAGCACTGTGGGAGGCCAAGGCAGGAGGATCGCTCGAGGTCAGGAATTCAAGACCAGCCCTGAGCAAGAGCGAGACCCCCGACTCTACTAAAAAAAAAAAATAGAAAACATTAGCTGGGCAACTAGAAATAGAAAGAATTAGTTGGGCAACTAGAAATAGAAAGAATTAGCTGGGTGTGATGGCACATGCCAGAGGCTGAGGCAGGAGGATCGCTAGAGGCCAGGAGTTTGAGGTTGCCGTGAGCTAGGCTGACACCCAGGCACTCTACCCCGGGGCAACAGAGTGAGACTCTGTCTCAAAAAAAAAAAAAACCTGCAGATTTCTTCCAGATCCATGATGGGTATGGTCTGAACCATCATCAACATCTTACGTTTTACCATTTCATTGTGTTCGGACCTTGGAAAGAATTTGAGCCTTTATATCAGATGAGGTGTCCAGATGTTCTTCTCTGGCAGGGCTCCTGGCTGCCAGATACAAGAAGCAAGGGTAGGGGCTGGATGGTGGCTGTGCTTTGTGGGAATAATGTTGGTAATAATAACGGGTGTTTACTGAGCATCTACTAAGTGCTGGGCTCTGAGTGTATTTAATCCTCGTAATTCAAACAACTAGGTACTATTACGTATTATGCCCATTTTTAAGATGAAAAGACACTGACTAAGAGACATTGAGTAACTTGCTCAAGGCCAAACACTTATAACATGGAGGAGCCAGAATTTGAACTCAGATCTGCTTCCCAAGATTGTGTCATTTCTAGTGCACCTGACTGCCTCTCCCCAAACCACTACCCTGGGCCCCAACGGCCCCTGCCCTGACTATCCCTCTGCTGGCAGGATATGACTTTGCGGCTGTCCTCGAGTGGTTTGCTGAGCGGGTGGACCGCATCATTCTGCTCTTCGATGCCCACAAGCTGGACATCTCTGATGAGTTCTCAGAAGTCATCAAGGCCCTCAAGAACCACGAGGACAAGATGCGGGTGGTGCTGAACAAGGCCGACCAGATCCAGACGCAGCAGCTGATGAGGGTGTACGGGGCCCTCATGTGGTCCCTGGGGAAGATTGTGAACACCCCAGAGGTGATCCGGGTCTACATCGGCTCCTTCTGGTCCCACCCCCTCCTCATCCCTGACAACCGGAAGCTCTTCGAGGCGGAGGAACAGGACCTATTCAGGGACATCCAGAGTCTACCCCGAAACACTGCCCTGCGCAAGCTCAACGACCTCATCAAGAGAGCCAGGCTGGCCAAGGTGAGGCGGCCCCTGGGCAGGTGGGCAGCCTGGGCGGGGCCAGGAGCTAGGGGGTCAGCTGCAAGAGCAGAGGGTTGTCACCTCCAACAACTGGGCTGTTGCCTGCCCGTGTGAGAGTGTCCTGGAGCCACTGCATCACGACTGGGGGACAGGAGAGTGTGGCGGCCATGGTTACAGGCTCTGGGGTCAGATGGCCAGACGGGAGCCCGACTCCCCTGTTATTGTCTGTGTGATGCCCAGCCCCGGCAAGGCTCTTAGTCTCTCTGTGCCTCTTTCCACCTCTGCAAAATGAAAGGGTCGTCGGAGGGTAAAGTGGAATAAAGACTCAAAGCCCTCGTCACAGTGCTGGGCACTTTAAGATGTGCTCAGCAAACGTCAGCAGCATGACATCCCCAAGCAACTGTGCCTTGACCTTAGCTTCCCACAGCCTCACCTTGCCCAGGTGATGTAGAGAAGCAGCCGAGCAATGTGGGAGCAAGAGGGTGGAGGCAGGAAGCATTAAGCAAGTAGGAGCAGGAGAAGGGAGGGACGTAGGGGAAGGGTTGGGGTCAGAGCAACCCTAAAGGAAGGCGTCGCCAAGGGTCTTGATGTGAAGGCTTCTCTCTGGCCGCTTGTCAGGTGCATGCCTACATCATCAGCTCCCTGAAGAAGGAGATGCCCTCGGTGTTCGGCAAGGACAACAAGAAGAAGGAGCTGGTGAACAACCTGGCTGAGATTTATGGCCGCATCGAGCGGGAGCACCAGATCTCACCTGGGGACTTCCCCAACCTGAAGCGGATGCAGGTAATGAGGGTCAGGGGCCCTAGGACCAGGGACAATGTCCCCAAGCCGGCTGAGCAGCCTGAGTATGGAGGAGGCCACCCGTGGTGCCCCCAGGGAGAGACTAAACCCAGAATCAGCAGGCCTGGACCTGCCCTCCCTGCCGGACTGTTACTGGCCCAACAGGTGCCTAGGCCTGGGGAGAAACACAGAGCCCAGCACGCCCAGTGGGCGCAGGTGTCTTAGATGAGGTCTGGGGGCTGACACTGCCAATTGACGACCTTTCCCAGTCACAGCCAGGCTTGACATCCCCACCATCTCCTCTGCAGTGGGACAGGTCACCTGAGTGTCCAGTCTCTTAAGTACTTAAGTTTACCTCTGAGCTCCCCTTTAGGAGCAATCCGGGATGCAAGCCACGCGGAGGCAGAAGTGCACGTGGGAGCTTGCCATTTTCGGGTCACACTGCAGGCCCCTGTCTTGGGCCAAGGGCCATCACACGTGGTTTCTCATGGGTTTGCCCAAAGCAGTCCTTGGAAGGAGGCATTTTCATCTGCCCTTTACAGATGGAGAAACTGAGGTCTCGGTATTTTCCAGGTGTAACATTCACATAGTCTGCAAGTGGGAAAGCCAGGAGCTATCCCCAAGGTCCAAGTAAGAAACCTCCACACCACACTGACTGGATCCTCTCTGAGCCTCTGTCTCCTCATCTGTACACTGAGGCTACAAAAGCACCCCTTGTGCAGGTGTGGTGAGCACCACTGAGATAATGTTTGCAAGGCCCCTAGCACAGAGCCGGGCACAGACTATGCCCTTCACATGCAGTAGCAGTTGTCACGTGAGATGTCACCAGCAGGGGAAGTTCGGTGGTGAGCACAAAGGACTTACCCTCTGTACAATTTTGCAACTTCTTGTGATTCTGTAATTATTTCAAAATAAAAAAAAGGTTTTTTTTTTAATTAGGGAATAAGAAAACAAAATATTAGCAGCCACAGAAGTGGTTAATGGATGTTGTTGTTGCTTTTGTTGTCGTTTTGCTCTTTAGCTAACTTGGGAACCAGTGTCTCAAACTAAGACTAGGGTTTTCAGAACATCACTATAGTACCATATAGGCATTTTTAGTTTCCTATCAGGTAAAATGAAAAGAAAAAAAAATACACATTCCAAGTATGCATTTGTCTATTTATCGGCTTACTCACATAACCCCTTACCATAAGCCAGGCCCTAATTTCAGCATTGCTTAAACATAACTTGGGGTTTTCAAACAGCCTTGGCTTGGAACACTTCACCTCTTCATTTCTCCTTGTTTAGAGTTTAATGATCTGTAAACAAACATTTGGGAAGATGACATTCAAAAGGGACCATACGACCCCCTTTCATAGTGTGAGGAATCCTTTCACAACATAAATCTTTTCACCTTATTTGTTTGCCAGTTCAATATTCTGTTGTGTAGTTGGATATGCTGAGCCAATAATGCAAACAGCTGTCCTGTGGGAGTGTACGTGTAGGGTGATGGCAGCATCCACTGTGCCCCCGGGAGACACTCAGATCCATCCCGCCAAACACACCTAGAGGTGACCTGGCTGGCAGAGACGAGAAGAATGGAGGCAGGAGGCACCGTGAGGTTATGCCCTGAGGGCAGGAGATGGGGTATTATCTGCTCTGCCGCCCACACCACCTTCCGTCCCTTGCATCCCACCACTGCCCTGGCTCAGCCCCACCCTAGGAGAGAGATGAGAAGCATCCAGGCTAACACTTGCTCTTGAAATGTAGCTGTGGGTATTTTCTGAATTTTTCTGTCCCTGTGCCCTGGCCTCTTCCCAGCCAGAGCCAGAGCAGGAGCAGAAAGCTCTCGCCTTGTCATCCTCTAGAGGCCAAGGAGAAGTTGAGTGTTCTAGACTCTGGACCTTACAAAATTGCAAAGACCTACAAAGTAGAGCATATTTTTTTTAATGATATGGTGTGGGTAGTCGTGTGAAGGCAAGGAAGGGGAGGTTTTACAAGACCTGTGTGCCTGCCTGTGCCTGCCGTGTCAAACCCTTGGGGGAGGAGCCAGGACAGTCATGTGTCAGTTAACAACAGGGACGTGTTCTGAGAAATGCATCGTTAGGCTGTTTCGTGGTTATCGAACACCAAAGAGTGCACTTACACAAACCCGATGGCATAGCCTACTACACAGCCTGGCTGATGGTGTGGCCTACTGCTCCTGGACTGCAAACCCGTACTACAGGCGTGTGACTGTACTGAATACTGCAGGCAACTGCAACACAGTGGTGGGATTCGTGTATCCAGACATATCTAAACATAGAAAGGGTACAGTAAAAATATGGTGTAAAAGATAAAAAATCATATACCTGTATAGGGCATTTACCATGAATGGAGCTTGCAGGACTGGAGTTGCTCTGGGTGGGTCAGTGAGTGGGTGGTGTGTGAATGCGAAGGAATAGGACACTACTGTGCACTGCCGTAGACTCTGTAAACACTGTCACTTAGACACTAAATTTATAAAAAGGTTTTCCTTCTTCAATAATAAATTAACCTTTTTACTTTATGAACTTTTTAATTTTTAAACTTTTTGACTAATTTTTAAACTTTTTAAGCTAATACTTAGCTTAAAAATACAAACACATTGTATAGCTGTACAAAAATATTTTCTTTCTTTATATCCGTATTGTTAGGGTGGAAAGCCTAGTAGGTGCTCACGGCGTGGGTGGAGAGAGATTTCTCACTCAGAGGTTAAGATAGATGAGTAAAAAGTTTATTTTATCCTTTAGGACAGAGAGCACGAGAGAGACAGAGACAGAGGAAGGAGAGGGGGTGAGCAGGGAGAGGGCATGGCATCCCAAAGAAAGAGAAGGGGGTGCCAGCAGTGGGGCCAAGCGGCTTGCTGATTTTAAGGGGGACGAAGAGAAAAGAAATAGTGACGGCTGTCAGTTGATAACACAAGCAGCAGCAGGTAGGTAACGAAAACTGCAAGGATGTCAAAGTCCAAGACTTGGTTTCCCCACCTTTCCTTGGAGAAGGGATTATCACAGGACGTGTGACTCTGTCCTCGAGATGTGGCCGAGGCCTGGAGCTCCTTCTCCTGCTGTTTACTCAGGAACTCTGTAAAAGCAGATTCTCAAAAAAAATTTTGAAAGAGAGAGATTGACATCTCTTTTCCATCCATTCAGCTCTTTTCAGAAGTTGTGCAAAACAGAACTCCTGCAGGGTGTCTGTTAGTGAGGGAACTCATAGGATTGATCTTTAACTGTTACTGGGGAAATTGTAGGATTAGGTATTTTCCTGTTATTTTTGCAAGGCTGCCCCTTTCACTTATTCTATAAGCTTTTTTTATTTTTAAATGTCTTATTTTCTTTTTTATTTTTAAAATTTTTTGCTGAACACTAAGACACAAACATACACACATTAGCCTAGGCCTACACAGGGTCAGGATCATCAATATCACCATCTTCCACCTCCACATCTTGTCCCACCGGAAGGTCTTCAGGGACAAGAACAGGCACAGAGCTGTCACCTCCTATGATAGCAATACCTTCTTCTGGAAACCTCCTGAAGGACCTGCCTGAGGTTGTTTTACAGCTAACTTTTTTTAATAAGTGGGAGTACATTCTAAATATGTAATGATAAAAAGCATAGTATGAGTAAATACATAAACCAGTAGCATATTTGTTTATTATCACCATTAAGTATCATGTATTGTACGTAATTGTATGTGCTATTCTTTTACACAACTGGCGGCACAGTAGGTTTGTTGACACCAGCGTCACCACAAACACATGAGTAACGCGTTGCACTACGACCTTGCAAAGGCTCTGATGTCACTAGGCAATAGGAATTTTTCAGCTCTGCTATAATCTTATGAGAACACATTGCATATGTGGTCCATCATTGGCACATGACTGTATTTGGAAAACTCTCTTAAGTGAATTCCAGTGAGCATCCTAATTAAGAACCATAGGTTTGGTGATGACCGTTGGACTCAAAGATTTGCTTTTAGTAGCCGATGCCTGTTTTTCCTTCACTCAATGGGGATAGAATGTGATTTTCCCACCTCAGAAGGGCACTGGGGTAGGGAAGCCACCTGCAGTGTTTTCAGGTACAGTGTAACCCACGTTAAAGTAGAGCCCCACGTGACTCAGTCTCAGAGGCTACAGCATTCAAGAAACATTAGTCCATAGCCAAAACTAACGTAAAGAGAAATTTAAGGGCTTATTCTCTGGAATAACATTAAAGGGGATTGAAATAAGTAGATCAAACCAATACTTGTTAAAATTCCCTTTCTTCCCCAGCCCCTGCAAGTGTTCTGCTCCCTCCTGAAAAACTCTGTCATCAGCCCAATGGGCCTTTTTTTCTCTCCTCTCTCATGTCTCTGGTGATTTTGTGACAGAGATCAGCTTAGCCTCTAGACCAAACTCCTTGCATTGGGGAAAGGAGCTGACTGTGAACTTTCCAGTATTAATAGAGGCGTCTTCTCTCCCAACAAATGGACAGATTGGGTGCTTCTCCTCCCATTGTGTTCTACCTTCTTTTCTCTCCCTCTTCCCAGGACCAGCTGCAGGCCCAGGACTTTAGCAAATTCCAGCCGCTGAAGAGCAAGCTGCTGGAGGCGGTGGACGACATGCTGGCCAACGACATTGCCCAGCTCATGGTGCTGGTGCGCCAGGAGGAGTCCCAGCGGCCCGTCCAGATGGTGAAGGGAGGAGCATTCGAGGGCACCCTGCAAGGCCCCTTCGGGCACGGCTACGGGGAGGGGGCTGGGGAGGGCATCGATGACGCTGAGTGGGTGGTGGCCAAGGACAAGCCCATGTACGACGAGATCTTCTACACCCTGTCCCCCGTGGATGGCAAGATCACAGGCGCTAATGCCAAGAAGGAGATGGTGCGCTCCAAGCTGCCCAACAGCGTGCTGGGCAAGATCTGGAAGCTGGCCGACATCGACAAGGATGGCATGTTGGATGACGAGGAGTTCGCGCTGGCCAACCACCTCATCAAGGTCAAGCTGGAAGGGCATGAGCTGCCCAACGAGCTGCCCGCCCACCTCCTGCCCCCGTCCAAGAGGAAACTTGCCGAGTGACGGGGCCAGGGGGAGGTTCAGACAGGCGGGTGTTAGAGGAGGAGATGGGAGCAGTGACCACACACACACACATGCACACGCAGATCTTGAGGTTTGCACTGTAGATGAGAGAGGACAGTGATCCCTACATTTCCAGGCTGATCCTTGTTTGGACACATCTCCAAGTTCTTGGGGTTAGTAGAAGGGAAGGAGCACTCGCAAGTCCAAGGGTTCAAGCCTACATTTCCATCCCTCTTTCCTTCCCGTCTTCCACTCCCCAGAGACCTGAGACAATCCACTCCAGCACAGACGGCAGCCCACGCCCACATTCCCCAGGGCCTTCGCACCCCCACCCCCGGCTCTGAGCAGATGGAAGAGGCTTTGCATCTATGAGGCATTTCACTTTTTTCTGCAGTTCCCCCCACTTTGGCTTCCTAATAAGTAATGTACTCAGGGGCTAGGAGAGATGAGGTGGGGGGGGCCACTGCAGGTAGCTGGGGAAGGAAGCATCCTCCAGAGACAGTGGCCATGAGCCCTGTTCTTTCCTAATCTAAGGCTCTGTCTTCCTCGGCAAACCTGGCTTTGAACTCCACCTGCACTTCATTTCAAAGAATCCCAGCAGGGAACAGAGAAGAGGAAACATTGGTTGGAAAGAGCAAGGAAACTGCCCTGTAGTCAGCTCAAAACCAGTCAAGGTGGTTTTAGTTTATGGATTTTATGAGATTCATGTTCTTTTCACCGGCCTGTGATGTTTGGATGTTCATACTTGACTCACCTTTTCCCAGCCCCTCCTGTGTGCCAGGAGCTGCATTCGGCACTTTGTACACATTATTCCACGTGGCCCTCACTGTAGTCCTGGGAAAGTATGTGGTGTTCTCCCCATTTTGCAGACGAGGAGCCTGAGAATCCTCAGAAGGGTTTAGGTGACCTTCCCAAACTCACAGAGGTCACGCGTGCTGGAGAGAGAATTCCAAGCCAGGGCCTCCAACCCTCACACCCTTCCCTGTGCTGTGACGTGTGCAGATCCCGGCGTTGCTACCTGGTGGCAAACCGTGGAGAACACGCCAAGCACGCAGGCCCCCTCGCAGCCTCCCAGAGCAGGCTGGCAAAGGGGGAGGGCTGGCCAGCATTTGGTGGGCCATCAGTCTGGCCATCTGTCACAGCACAGAAGCAAACCGTGCCTTCTGGCTAAGCGCCCCACATTCCTTACATCACAGAAGCCCAGCAGCGCCAGGGGGAGAGTGGGCTGGCCCGCTGGAAGCCGTTCGTGCCGTCCCTGCTCAGCCTCCCACGTGGTATCCTGAATCATCCCAGCTTAAATGCAGCCACCAGCTCTTATCAAGTGGGACCCCGTGCTAATTCTCGGCTAACTTGAGGGGTCTGGGGTCTTGTTCCCTGCCGTGTCCCCAGGGACTCTGCAGTGTCCTTGGCAAACCCCCACCATACTCAATGCCCTACTTCCTCCTTCATGGTCCCCCCCTTACCCCTGGCTTGCTTCATGGCCACTGAATCAGTCACTTTGTATGCTATGCGGTGATGGCAAACAAAACAAGTATAACTTGTTTTATGCCTATGTTCAGACTATGTAGAGAATATTCTATGTGTCTATGATGTGCTTACTACTGCAGTGCATTTGTCATTAGTGTTCATGTTAATACATTTATTCTTTGGTACACGCTTGGCCGCGGTGTGTCATTCATTGGGAGGCTGAGGAAGAGGTGCTGGGTTCTTGCTGAGAAGTCCTGGCGGCATCTTTGAGAGAATGGCTCGCTGGGGCTACCCGAGGGCCAGCGTCCACAAACTGCATGCCAACGGCCTGGTGCTTCTCTGGACCCAGCGCCCACGCCAGGCAGAGCTGATGGAGCTGCCGCTCCCTGCCTCTCTGGAGTGGAGATGGTCCCTGAGCCTCTAGGCTTCCTTCTGCAAACACATTTCTCTTTCACATGAATTGAAGGCCAAGGCAAAGAGCTCTCACTTTCTCTGGAGACAGCCCCGGAGTGCCAAGGCCAGGTGAGGGGCCGTTTATCAGCTCCACACCTTTCTTTGAGCTGAAGGATAAATGGGGAGGAAATAGCAGAGGTAGGCGAAGTTTCTGGTTTTTTATTTTAAAAGAAGGGGATATGACAGAGTCTCACTCTCTTGCCTGGGGCGAGTGCCGTGGCGTCAGCCTAGCTCACAGCAACCTCGAACTCCTGGGCTTGAGCAATCCTACTATCTCAGCCTCCCGACTGGCTGGGACTACAGGCATGTGCCACCATGCCTGGCTAATTTTTTCTATATATGTATTTTCAGTTGTCCATATCATTTCTTTCTATTTTTTAGTAGAGACAGGGTCTCGCTCTTGCTCAGGCTGGTCTCGAACTCCTGAGCTCAGAACGATCCGCCCGCCTCGGCCTCCCAGAGTGCTGGGATTACAGGCGTGAGCCACCGCGCCCGGCCCGAGAAGGGGATATCTTATCCCTTCTCCCCACATGGACACGTGCACCCTTCTCCCGCCCTTCTACATTTCCTGCCCCTCCCCCATCCCTTCTGCGGCACTGCACCCAGGAGGGATCTGTCACGTATGAGGACTCCATGTTCGCACTGCTTCCATCTGCCTGGAAAGAGCAAGTGACGTTTAAGGGCCCTCTCAGTGCGGGAGAGGAAAGGTGCCGGGCACTCTCTGGGGCAGTGCCCTCCAGCCTCGCTGCCTTGGCCTGCTGACCCCTCTCAGGCTTGGGGGGCTGGGGAGAGCTCACACCTCAGCCTGGGAAACATCTACTACGGAAAGCACAGACATGTGGCAGTCCCATGGACAAGAATTTCTAGAGCACCTGTCATACTTATTGCTCTTTTCTCCCTTATTACTCAGCCTGGGCCATGGAAGTCACCTAGTGAAAGCAGCAACACTCTACGCTATGTCCCAGTGAAGCTTGTCCCCGGTACCAGAGAGCTACGTCAGGACCAAAGTACAGTGGTGCACATGTCCAGGTGATTCCACTGGCCATAGCAGGGTGTAGCTCCAGTCCACAGTGTGAGAGTTGCCCTCAGTTGTCCCCACTCCCTTTGGGTGCCCTCTGTTCCAAAAGCCTGTATTTATGAGTTAGCTCATCAGAGTTAGCAGAACTATCTGGGGAGGAGAATAGGTTTGTTTCTTCTCCCTGTGTGATGCTGACAGGCCTCTGTGCATATTCAGTCCTTTGTTCTTTAATTTGTCCATCCATCCATCCATCCATCCATCAATCCATCCATCCTTTTCACTCAAAAGCACCTTTTACAGAAAACACCCTGAGGGAGAATCTGGAGCTTCATTCCTTGAGCCATTCAAAAATGCTCAATAAAATCTACCTGTGTGCAGGAGCAGTTCTGCATGGATCAAATCCAGGTCCTAGAAGATCAAAGAGCTCACAGCCTGGTAGGGGAAGTGAGGCAGTTACGCAACACTGATAATACAAAGCGGGAACATGGAAGGGGGGGTGCAGGCAAAGCAGGGGCTCAGGAGAGCAGAAATGGCTTCAAACTGGGGAGACGGTGGCCAGAGAAAGCCTGGGCGAGAGCGGGCACTTGGGCTGACCCCCAGAAACCTGCTGGGACCAGCCTCCTGTGCCTGTCCTCTTCTCTCCGTAATCTAGGACAGATAGGAAGGATTTTCATACGAAACTAAGCACAGGGCACTCCCCACCCACCGCATCTGACAGGCTAAGAACCAGTGATGTATTGGAGAAAAAACATGATTAGAATCTTACCTTCGGGGGCTGTGCTGGTTTTTCACAGGCCATTTTCAAGTGAAAATTTTATCAGTGTCTTTAAAGGTGAAATTTTAAGTGCCTGGAGGAAAAGGAAAATGGTAACGGAGGAATGAATGTCAGTTATCCCAGCCAGGGAGCACGACAGCACGTAGGGACTCCTCCTCCTCAGTGCTGTTCCCCACGTTTTGGTTCTCCTTCCTTCTGGCTCATGGGAGGTCGAGCTTTCCACTCCTTTGAAGTCAGGGAGCTGTGTGACTTGCTTTGGCACGTGAAATAAGAGCGTAAGCAACATGTCCCTTCCTTGCAGAAACAAACGCGCAGTTTGCCACATTCCACTTTTCCTGCCTGGCCAGGAATGCATGTGGGAGCAAGTGTGAAGATGGAGCCTTGGTCAGCCTAGGTCCCGGATCACGCTGAAACCCTTCCAGACCCACACTGGACAGCTGGCATCAATGAGACATGCACTCTATCATTCTGATGATCAGCCTTTGATAGTCATGGGCTATTACCCAGCATGGCCTGTACCATCGTACCCAGGAGACTGGTGAGCTCTTCCAATAGTTCAGCCCATTCAGCAAGTGAAAAGGAGACTAAGTTCCTGACTTCTTAAGAACTGAGGTCACTAGACCAGGTGTGGTGGCTTATGCTGGTAATCCCAGCAATTTGGGAGGCTGAAGTGGGAGGATCACTTGAGGTCAGGAGTTTGAGACCAGCTTGGGCAATATAAAGAGACCACCTCCCACCCCTGACCCCTGTCTATAAAAAGTTTTTTTAATTAGCCAGATGTGGTGGCACACTCCTGTGGCCCTAGCTACTCAGGAGGCTGATGCAGGAGGATTGCTGAGCCCAGAATTTCAAGGCTGCAGTGAGCTGTGGATCGTGCCACTGCACTCCAGCCTGGGCAACAGAGCTAGACCCTGTCTCTTTAAATAAACAAACAAAAAAAAAGAGCTGAGGTCACCTGAAGCTGAAGGGATGGGTGGGATTTGCATAAAGTCTTTCAGTGTCTGAGCCACAGTCTGTCATATCTAAGGCCCACCCTTCGAGTCCTTCTTTAGGACTTGCCTTCTCTCTGCAGGAATGTAGGTACTGGGACTGACTGGGCATTTGTCTGCCTAGGGATACACAGGGGCGTGGTTGGTTTGGAAAGAGAAAAACTACAATTCCCAGACTCCCTTGCAGCCAGGTTCAGGATGTGATTTGAGGTCTTGCCAACCAGACATACTCCTGGGAGACTGGGCTAAAGCAGATCATGCCAGAGGTGGACACAGCAGCTATACAGCTATAACAGCTTCCTGGCTTTGTAGCTTCCTATGTGTGCTCAAGAAGCTGGAGGTGGCCGACAACAGATGGGAAAGTTCACTACCAACATAAATACACGAGTGAGTTTTGTTGGCATACGCCATAAGAGGCACAGTTCAGGGAAGAGGTGAGAATCCCATCTCTGAGAATAAGAAAGCAGTCAAGCCCTTCAAAGGCACAGGGGAAAAGAGGATGGAAGAGGAGATGTGGAGGTCCCAGGCAAAGCAATGCTTGCCGTGTTGAATACCTGAAAGGTGCTCAGGGGCCTGGAGACTACCTAGGGGCTACCTGCTGGCCCTGGCCCACCGTGGCCACTGCCACCAAGATTCATGCACATCCCAGAGTCCCTGCTGGCCTTCCAGCCACCACGATCTGGTGCTGACGGGGGCTGTGAACTCTCGAGGGGCACTCACTGGGTGGGGTGTGCTGGGGAGGGGGACATATGACAGCCTGGTTGCAATGCAGGCCACCTAACAACTTCAGAGGTGACAGCGGATCCTCCAGTGTGTTGAATGCATGACCCAAATGGCAAATGTTTATCTTCGTTCACTAAGTGTCAGAATCACACTATTTCATAAGGTAGACATCTCCTTTTCTGCCAGCAGTGTTCACAGCATTTCTTAAGCCTCATTTAAGACAAGAGCTAAGGCAGCAGCAATGCCAGATCAGTGTAGCAAGGAGGGGAACCTTGCTGCATCCCAGTTCCGTGACAGGCCAGGACTGGGATTTGGTTCCCGTTTGAGAGAATCTCAAGCTAGTGGCATCATGATGACCCTGGAGACTTCGGTCCAGGTTTCCCTTCTCACAGGCCACTCCCTCTCCCCCTTCCTGCTGTCCTGCCTTCCCCCAGCACATGCGCACGCGCGCGTGAACACACACACACACACACACACACACACACACACACTTCATTCCTGTCATCCGTATCTGCTCCATCCCACAGAGCCGGGTCTTGCTATGGCACCACAGGCTGATCTGAGGAACCAGGATGCTGCATGCACGGCCGTGGCATGGCTTCCCTGACCCCGGTTGCAGATATGAATCTAACGGGAGCCTCCTGATCCTGGTGAGAGGGGTCCCTGCCAACCTGGCAGGGAAGGCAGCGAGAGATGAAGGAGCAGGTAGGTGTTGGTCATGCTACCCTATGAGCACCTGCTTATGTGCAGAATTCCCCTGACTTATCTGTTTCCTAAGTGTCTCCACAGCTTCTTGGCTGTACAAGGCAATTCCCCTCATTCCAGAAAACCCTAGTCTTCAGGGGCAGGCACTGGGGTGAGAAGACAGAACTCACACCAGGGAAGTCAGCTGGTGCTTCTTGCCCTGAGAGGAGGAACCGTTCCAGCCCCCGAGCAGCTGCAGCCTGTCCTCTTGATATCCTGGTGCATCCGAGAGCCACAGGAACTGAGGCCTGAGATAATGGTAGCCCTGAACTCTCCAGCAACATTTCCTGGAACTTCTTGAGATGAAGAGAAAATAAGCAAACTGACTCTGAGCTGTAGCACTTGGCCAGACATGCCTCCTCCGCCTTGGGGATTTACTTAATGTCCCATCTGTAATTCCGGTCTAGTGGTCTGTGTAAAAGAAGCCCCCCTTCATGCACCAAGGGTTTCAATCAAGCTGCCTTGACTGGACAATGACAGAAATCCCCAAGCTAGGATTTCCCAAGACCTAGTGCAAATATTCCCCCCAAGCAAATGGGACACCCTCATGCCCCCCATCCCCACCACCTGCAAACCCCGAGAGCTTTGAGAGTGCCGCCTGCCTGATGCCATCTTACAGCATTGTCATTTGCTCTAGCATTGCCCATCCAGATAATAAGCTTCACAAGGGCACAGAACATGCTTTGCACAGAACAGTGGATACCTCACTGTGCCACCAGGTCCCCCTTCAGGGGCGAAGGACTTATTTCCCCAGCTGCTGACAATGCTGCCAGCCC
>RJWJ010036745.1:0-15902 GCA_004363605.1 Indri indri | reverse complement strand
ATATGCTTAATTTTTCTCATAAGTTTTCCCAAGTTTGAGCTTCTGATTCTTTATATTTTACAGAAAATAAAAGCAGAAACGTTTTTTCCCATGGGGGATGAGATTTTCAGTTTTCATTTGCATTTTGAAATATAAGCTCAGAATAGGCAAGATATTAGGTTAGTGGTAGTTTTTTTGTAAAGCAGACACAATCTAAGAAAAACTAGAAATATGTATTCAGCTGAGACCTCATCAGAATGACATATTATCAGTAGTAAAGATATGATAGTTTATGCGAAAGATATTGATCATCTTGTGAAATAAATGAGCTTAAATTGCCATTTAGTTTATCACTGGACAGATAATTTCTTTGGCATTACTTTAACTTTCATGCTCTATTGATACTTATAAAAGCTTTTATTTTTTTCTAGGATATTTGAAAGGACCAAAACAGATTCTCATTGTCTACCTAAAAGCAGGGATATTGGCAACAATTATTCTCTTTGAAAACGAACAGTCAAAAACAATATGCAATTAATATGGATTTGAACAAAAGTATTAACAAACGTATTTTTAAAAAAACAAAAATCTCATTACCTTAATGATTGTATTGAGCAATTCACTTTTCAAAAAGTCATATATTTGGGAAGTTTACCTATTCTTGGCACAATGCAATACTTATCGCCTTCCGGTCTATCTCAGAAATTAAATAAAAACGTCTAGTTCATTTTCTAAAATCTGTATTATTCTTCTGACAGCTATCTGCTCATGACTCTACCATTTTTCTGCATAAAAGCCACAGTTTCCAGTAATGTTGAGTTTAATGTTAAAGCTACTCATTTTACATTATATTTGAATGATGCTTAATAGTTTCTAAAGTATTTTATCATATTATCTCTCTTGATACTATGAATATGTCAGGGGTTACCTCGGATTGTTATATTATCCTACAATAGCAGAATTGTGACTCTTAGTTTTTATTGTCCAGTCAATTTTACTTTTTCCAAGATTACAAATAATGCCTAAAATACTAGTAGATTTGCACATACATTACAAAAACAAATACAATAAAGTAGGGTAGATATGAATTATTCTAATACTACAATTTTTAAAAAATGGAATTTGTTATTATAAAAACAAAGGAGGATTTCTTACATATAGACAGTATTATGAACATACAGGGATATATAATTAATATATGTACTTTTATAGCTAAATATTATAGAATTAATATGTGTCACCAAAGGAACTATAGGGTTTCCTTCAGTGGAAGAGAAGCAAAAAGGAAAAAGAAACTTGAAACATTGCCTGGAGACGTCTTTGTTATCTAAAAGTTTCAAGAGTCTGCTAAATAGATTACTTCCAAGATACCCAAAGAATTTCTTAATTAAAATTGTATTTATGTATTGTATCTTCAGAGATAATTACATTCGACACTAGTTTTTACTTGTAAAAACATACTCATCTTGCCAAAAAAATAACTGAGAAGCAGAGTAGAGTGAGTCGATCAACCTTGATGTGGTAATTTTTGTCAGAAGAGTTAATATTAGTTAAGGAAACTCTGAGGATTATCAACTGACATATGAATTGGCCTAACCTCTTTTTGTTTTAATTGAATGCGAAAAAGGATGACAAAGTAAAACAAATGTGTATTTCTTCCCTAGAGTTCACTATACAAAATATATGAGCTAAATTAGATTATAAAATCAACTGAGAGTCGGCACTGTATTCACTTGATATTATTCATCTGTTTCATGGTGATGCTTACTCTGATTTAAGCAATCACTGAATTACTAAATTGTACTTTTTCACTTTTAAATACAAATTACTCTTACATGCCTGCATCCCAATGATAATTGTTACTCCTAATTATTATTAGGAATCAGCTTCAAAGAAAAGATCTGCCGTTCATTCATCATCACTAAGCTATGATGATAATATCGTAGTTACTCAAGCTTACAGTTGCAAAGTTGCAACAGACCACAATGGAAAGGAAATCCTAAGGAACCCATCAGCCCACACTTACACCAAGAATGTATGTGTTGCCATGCAGTATATAATACCCTTTGAATACTTAAAACCATACAAAGATTTAGAAAAACTGATTTTGTTAGAAGAGCACAAATACATTTGACTCGTATTTCCAAAAGCTTTACTATCTCAGCACCAAATAAATCCAGATAGAGGTAAACAAGGTTGTCCATGAGCACATATAATCCCGGGGTTTTATTCTGACATTTTAGGGAGGAAAATCGGGAGTTAAACATCAACACATGCCCTAAGCACTTCACAACACGGACAGTGGTTAAGACATTTGAGGATAAAGTTCTATGGAAGAATTACCCAGTAGTAGAGAAGATAACCTCAAGTAAGTGAGCAAATTCCTACCTCCAAGAGTTTATAGGTTCAACACCTGTTCCACGTTCCAGTGGAAAAGTGAAAAAAAGTAAAATAAAGTTGTGAAACACTATTAGAGTGTGGTGACGTCCAGAATGGCAGTAAAGACCTCCAAAATCTGCTCCTCCATAGAAGTAATGAGAATACTCACAAAAACTGTCAAAATCAGCTTTTTGAAATTCTGGAAATTAACCAAAAACTTTCAACACTCCGAGGAAAATTTATTCAAGAAAAATTAACCTCACTAAAAACAGCAAGGCTTGTAGCATTTTGACATGCCAGATTCTCATCCCACTCTCCCCAGTTCCACAACAACCTTAAAATCCAGCAGGTTGGCAGCCACTAGAAGTGGCAAACTGGTTTGGGATCTCCTCGGAAAGCTCATCCCCAGATACTTAATCTGTCTGGCACCTCCTGGGGAAAGCTCCATTGGCAGAGCTTCTCTTTATTTGACCTGATTCAGAGTATGTTCAGTAGGAAAAGTCTTATCTCCAAGATATTTGTTGAAAATAACTGTTTAACATCACAACTGTCGGTGACAGTTGAGGAAAACAAGAGGCCGACCAAAAAGGAAGATCTGGAGAATGAGACATTCATAGTGAGCTTTGAAAAGTTCCAATGTATTCCTGGGGCTCAAGAAGGTTCCATGTATGTGCCCAGAAAGATACAAGAAGACTCTAATCTCTCACTTATAGCTGAATTTGAGGTCCTGAATAATCAGGAAGTGAGAGGTAAGGCACAGTTTTAAATTGCTTCAATGTTAAAGGCATGCTCAAATACACACAGAGCCCCTCTACAAAGGGTGGGGGACGTTGCTTCAAGGAAATATTGGTTCAAGGAAATCTCGGTCCAATCGTTAGGTGACCAGTAAGTAAAAATAGAACCATAGTGAGATATCTGGCAATTTAATACAAGTCGTAAGTACCTATGCATATGCAAACACATACCTCTTTGTTCTCTGGACAAAGGGATAATTCACATCCCAGGTGAGTTGGAGAGGACGACAAGGTACCATGTGAGATCTCATCAGGTTACTCAGAACAGTACACAATTTAAAACCTATGAATTGTTTATTTTTAAATTTTTTTTATTTAATATTTCAGACCATGGTGTAACTGAAACTGCAGAAAGTATAACTGTGGCTAAGTGGGGCTACTGTATTGGAAATGAAATGCAGGCTTTCTGCTTAGGGGTCCTTCGTGGGTGACTTAGGTGGGTGTTTTTTCAGAATGTTGCTCAAAAAGTGCCCAGACTTTAACTTTCGATTCCTAAATGTTCTTTCTTCCCATTCCTCCAGAACACATCCAGAGCCACTACGACATGTATTATAAGTGGAGAGATATAATCCAAAGTAATACAGGTAGCCTTTTGCCAGGAGATGAATAAAAAGGTTTTATAATATCTCTGGTTTTTATGGTTTTGGAAAACAAGTTCTGTCGTTAGGAGAGTAAAGGCATTATTCACACTGTCATCCAACAAAATTAAATGTCCCTTGAATTTCACTTGTGTATTTATGTGTTTTCATAGACTCTCATGTTTTGCATTCTCTCCTGTTGCTAAGATCTTCCTATTTTTTTCCCTTTAGGAATGCGAAGGTGCTATTCTGTGATGTGTCGAGGGGAGGAGGATATTTTCTTACTCCAGCCCTTCCTCCATGTCTGTCTTGGTGCAAGTCTGGGGAGTCAACCAGGTCTGGAGAGGCTATTAATTATATTGGCATCATTTAGGGATGATGTCACTGTGGGAAAAGACATACTTCAGGCTTAGAGAAACATGAATGTGACATAACAAATGTAATATTCACATAAAAAATCATGTCTCCAAATTATCTTGGTCTTGCATTAGCGAGCCTCTTATCTGTGCCATGGCTCTGATGACACAGCAGTAAATAAGCCTTCTGCATCAGCACCCCAAATCTCCCCCTTGTCTATGGAATGGTGGGATTTATCTGATACAATAAAACCATAATAATGGAAATTAAAAATTACATTCATTTTCTCCCTCCCTTGACCTTAGCCAAACAAATCCTTACATATTTCTGTCCTATACCCCAAATTCAACCTTGCAATTACTTCTTACTTGGCTAACAAGAACAGTTATGAGATAATTGGGATGGTGTCAATAAATAATTGGAAAGCAAAGCAGAACCATCTCCCCTCGTGACCACATTCATGAGATTTTGCCCATTTTCCTACTAAGCCATAAACCGAATAACTAAGAGGCTATTGTATTAATTGTTCTATATGAAACCATTAAAACTACCATCTCAACATTCTTACTTTATGTGAGGAAATACAAAAGTATAAAAAATTGAAATAGTAATAAAATACTCAATTCAACAGCACATCAAATCATTTGTAGAACACTGCATCTATACAGGGGAGGAGGCAACGAAGGAATTTTTAAATGAAGAGTTTACAAAATTCATTTATCTACTATAGGGACAGGTCATCATTTCTCAAATAATTTTACAAAAGTCTTCCACTGCATTGACTGGGTGCTGTTTCTGAAATGAATTTGCTACCATAGCTGTGATTACACAGTGTTGTTTTTTTTTTTACAAGTAGGCTGCCGATCTTATTAGGACAATTCATTAGAAATGAAAGGATAAAAAATAAAAAAATAAAAAAAAAACATTACCACCATGACTTTACCAAATAACAAAGCAGCAGGTAAGAATAATCTCTCCACCTGTCATTTCCAATATCGCTCCTAATAGCGTTGTCTAGCTTTTCAAGCTGTTTGACAAACAAACAATATTGCAACTTCTCAGTGAGGCAGCCAGGGTAATATTAGAATGAACGAATTTTCTAACCCTCACGGCAATACACTCTGTAGAAAATCATTAGATACTAAAGTTGTATTACATTTTGCAAGGACTCCAAGGTTACAAAAACTTTGTGAGAGCTGGATAAATGTTTCCAACCAATTATATTCTTGCAAATAACTTACATAATGGTTTCACATTTAAATGTTGAAGTTGTAAAGTCTTTGCTAATATTATAGAATCAGACTATAGAGAAAACTATGCGTATTTTCTCTTTTCTACAAAACTAAACAAGTACGGCTTATATGGAAACTTTTCTATCACCTCAAAATATAAAATGTCTGTCCATGAAGAATATAAACCTCTTTTACTATCATCAGAGGAATCAATGAACTACGGCAGACTCTGTTGCATTGACAAGCTCAAATTAACTGCTGAATCTGATTTGTAAAAAGAGATGAGCTTTGTACAAGGAGTATGAAATGACATCAATTTTATTGACAGAAACATCCCACCTCTAGTTTACTAGCTCTCTTATTTAGTGCACACCAAAAGAAGGCTCTGGATCTTTATTTTGAAGATGTCATTACACCACCATCACCTACTTTTTCTATTCTACTTGTTTTTCAAGAGAATTCTGATTAGCATATAAATCATCTGAAATCTTTCCTATCTCCAATTTAACTCATGGGTAATGAGGGAAGGTATTCAGTAGCTCAATATGCTGGGTTAGTTCTGCACAGTCTTTATTGGGTGAGAGAAAAATACTGGAAGAAACATCAAAATTCTTTCAGGAACAATTACGTACACTCATATTTTTCAAATAATTCAGAAAAAGTAACTTAGCTCCTTTTTCCCAAATCCTTGGATAATGAAACTTCAGCTAGTGACAATACCTTGAGGGAGAAAAACAGGATTCAAATTAGTTTCAAAAAGTTATTTACTGATTACCTGTCCAAATTTTATATTCAAATAAGCTTATATTCTAACTGAAAGGAACCTCTAACTGAATGCTTCCTCGGGAAAACACACTGTTTCACTTGTGCATGCTGAAATGATATTTAGAAACTATAGTTCATCTTCCATTTCCACAGATACTTTTCTCTGAAGTACTATGGCTCTTTATATGGATAGGGTCCGTTTCAAATACTCTCCCTTTGTTTTCCATGGCTCTATAATACGCAGGCTTTCAAGTTTTCCAACTCAAAGAATGGTCTTAGAGAAGAAAATACGGACTTTATAGTGTATCTCTGCAAAGTCATATATTTCTAATTGGACCAACCTATGGGGATTCAAAATGTCCCTCCCATGTCCAGTCTTTGTATTGACATTCTAGCACCATCAAAATAAGGTGGTTTGTATCAGGATACTGCTTAAGAAAAATCGCTTCAACTGGGACAAAAACAGATACCTTAGCCTAGCCTGGTATAGCCCTTTGTCTATCAGACTCTGAAACTGCAAACAAGACCTGAGCTTGTTATTATCCACCTCTGTTCAGTAGTCCCCTGACATCTCTCATCTCCCTGAGCCCAAATCCTAGAAATCATTCCATAGAAATCAGAGCTTTGCCTGAGGGTTCAACTCTGCTTCTTAGAAAATGTTAAGCTGGTAAAATGACAATGAAAAACCTGGAACAAAATGTGGTTTTGTTGTGGTTAGTTCCTTCAGTAAGAGTTCTTTCTACGTACTCAGAGACAACTTGTATTTTTTTCAGTAAAAACATAAGAGTAGCAAATGCTAGGGCTGCAAGAGAATTATCTAATTTGTCTCCCTCTCATTTTGTAAATGACAGAAAGTTAGGCCCAGAGAGTTGTAATGATATGTCCAAAGGCTTATTTTTTTAAATAGGGATATCAGCTCATAGAGTGTATACCTACTTAGTTTCAGAATGACCAACCCGTAATTTGAATATTGGGTGTAACAAACTTACTCAATGGATATCGAAATTCTATGGCAATGAGATTAAAATAAATCTTCACTCCAAATCAAGTGTGGCCTGTATTTCTATATTCTTCCTGGGTGGGGAAGTTACATATCATGTTTTGATTTTTGAAATAGATTCACAACAAAATCATTATAGCACTTTAGCATAAACATGGAATATTAACTCATAAGTATTTGCATAATATTTGCATGCATTAAATATTATGGAACTTAAGCAGCATCTCAAAAGTATATTATTTTCTCTCAAAGAAAAATTGTAAAATGTAATAAGGATAATAGTTACAATTATAATAAATGGCTATCACTTGTATAGTGATGACTTTGTACCAGACACTGTATTAAACACTTTACATACATTAACTCATTTGATCTTCACATTCTATTACTTCCATTTTACACATGTAATAACTCAAGTACAAATTGGTTAAGTGCCTTACCCCAGGCCACATATCTGCTGCATAGCAGAATCAGTTTTCAAATCCTGTTAGAATGGCTCTAGAATTCAAGCTCCAGAAATAGACGCATATTTATTTTAAGTGGTTAAATAATAGAGAAAAAAACTGAACAAAAAATCAAAAATAAATACCCATTATTTCAGCTTAGAAAATGACAATGATATAGAACAACAGCTTATTTATGCTCTAACTATATAATGTGTAAAAAAAAGAATCCACCTTTTCCCTTGTCTGATGAACCTAATATTCCCACAGTCCAGCAGCTTTGGACATGGCTGAGTCTATAATTAAGGTGATTCAGATGTAGTAAAAATGTCATTTTGTAGAATTTTTAACCTTTAAAAACATTCTTTAAATAGACCAGAAATACTCTGTCTGATGACTCTCAGGTGATACTCAACTAACACTGCTATATGAAACAATAAAGATACTTGAGTTCTAGTCCTGATTTGGAACATTTTAAACCACGTAACCTCTACAGACTTCATTTTCTTCATCTACAAAATACTGGGGTTAGACAAAACGATCTCTAATGTCCCTATCATCAACTTGAATTTATGATAGCTTTACAAAATGACAAACCCTTTACAATGTATTTGCTTCTGGTCAAGACACTGAAGGCATTAAGGAGTTATTGGCAGAATAAGGACAGAGCTGTGGCCTGACCAGTGTGGCAAAAAGCCTGGAGTTTACTCAAAGTTCCAAGTTATTAATTTACTAAGAAAAGCCACCTTGTTGATGTAACACCAGCTGTTACTGTTATTTTATTTCTGCTTTGTGCTTTTTACCGGGAACTTCTTATTGTGACTTGTCCCTTTACCTGTGGATTTTTTTTTCCTTCAATTTTTTTTTATTTTTTTATTTCAGGGTATTATGAGGGTACAAACATTATGGTTACACTTTATGTAATGCTCCCCATGTCCTTTAGTTGCGGGTTTACCCCCCCATGCCCCTAATTCCTGGAGAGTATTACCGCTATGTGATCACCCTAGTGTTGATCAGTTAGTACCAATTTGATGGCGAGTACAACCTTCTTCAACCCCATGTTAGATGGCTCAGACCAGAATTGATCATGATTCCTGTATCATCACTTGTCCCGAAATGATTCTTTAGCTTTATGTACACACACAGCTTCCTGACTGCTGGATTAACCCAATTTTGATGTCTCCTCTCTGATGTCCAGGGGTTTGAAATATTAATGCTTATTTGGGTAGATTTATTTGGATTTCTTTTAACAGAAATATTTGTATTTTCTTTTTTAGCCCATTTCATTGACTGTCTTTCAATCACGCTTGTTTAATCTGATTGCATTGTAATTATAACAGCTGGAATAAAATGAATTGATACAAATATGACTAGTTGTATAATCTGAACGTAGTCTTACGTCCACAGGTTCTCTATCAAAAATATTGAAGAAAGTGACTCTCCCTACTATTCTTTCATTTAGGTAACCCCCGCCCATCTTTCCTTCTCTGAGATACTTTCAGGGCACCTCTAATGGAAAAAATGTATTTATAATGATATCAAAAAATGTATTGCTTTTCTCAATGTGTTTATATTTGCACTGATGATGTAAAAGAACAGTGGGTAAAATTACTGGAGCTTTAGCACAATTAAGGTTGAGGTAGGGCACCAAGCCATTGCAGTAGTCATTTATTCTTTGCCTCCACGTACTTACAAAAAAAAGAAAAACACTGCCAATTTCACTTAAGAATATCTATGCTATCTCTCAGTAAAATATTAGTAATTTCATTAAGCGCCAACACTTGAACACCCATCTTTTTAAGAGTCTGTGTGATAAAATGGAAAACAGGTGTATAAAATTTCTGCTGCATCTGATGCTTATCTGATTGTCTCCAGGAAAAGCACTTGCACGACACTAAATTGCAAGCTGAAACAGCCACTTTTTTCATAGGAAACACTTTTACTTGCAAAAACCACTAACAACAACAACACGAAACCTGTGGTTATTCGATTTGCATATTTGGCAGGCATTGTCTTGAAAACAAAGTAAGCCTGTTACCTGTATCAGTTACCTTGAGTTTGACAGCTTCCTAATGCTTAAAAGACTCTTCTAATGAGATGGATAGTGATTTAAAGGATGTGGCTTAAAATATATACATTATGTAATAAGTCAACATTTTATAAGATGCATAACTTAGTGGACCAATACCTTCCAAATGGTCAATGCATGATGTTACAAAATCATACATGGATAAAAAGAGCCATTCAAAGTGCAAGATAAGCACTTAATGTAAGAGAATACAAAAATATCATTGATGTGTTTTCCTATTTCACTTTACAACTAATCTTTAAGTAACTACCATTGCATATCTATGAGGTAGTATCAAATAAGAATATCAAATTAATTTAAAAGTCTATTAAAATATTTTTCCTTTATTTTCATATCATTGGGAAGGCCTATAAGAAATACTAAGGGGAGTCCTTCAGAGTGTCATGGATAGACGCTAGACAGTAACTAGAATCCACGTACAGAAATAAAGAGTACTGGTAAAGGTAACTATTAATATATAGGTAAATATAAAAGACATCATAAGTGCATATTTTGTTTATAACTCTCTCTTCTATCTGATTTAAAAGAGAGCTACATAGAGCAATCATTATAAATCTCTGTCGACTGTAATACAATGTATAAAGATATTGTTTGTATAACAATATAGCACAAAGGAAGGAGAGAAAATGCAGTTATATGGGAGCAAAGTGTTTTTTATGTTACTCAAATTAGGTTAGTATTAATCCAAACTAGATTATTGCAGATAAAAATCTTAATTGTAATTCCTAGGGCAACCATGAAGAAAATAACTCAAAAAATATAGTAAAAATATAGCAATAAAATTAAAACACCAAGCTAGAAAACAGGTATTTAACACAAAGTAATTAATAGAAGAACAGAGGAACAAAAACAACATAAGAGATATAGAGAAGAAACAGCAAGTGGCTGATGTAAATCCTACCTATCAGTAAGTACATTAAATGTAAATGGATTAAACATTTCAGTAAAAACTGTTAGATTGACAAAGTTGATAAAATAAACATAATGGCCCTATATATTGGCTATAGAGACACAATTTAGATTCCAAGACACAAATAGCTTGAAAGAAAAAGTGTAGGAAAAAAAAAGATATACTATGCCATACTCATTGGAACCAGCTTATCTAAAAATAGTGCTAATGCTAACAGCCATATCATTTGCCTCTTTTTAAATCTCCGTCATGTGTAATCAAGTCCCAGATTCATGAAATATGCTCCTTAAATACTTTTTGAGTTACCTAAAAAGTTTGATTTTTATGCTAAACATTTAACACAAAAATAAAAAACATTTTGTTGACTTTTCAAGCTAGTTCAAAATTCCCTTAAACTTTCCTAGGCTGGAATTCCACTGTCTTGCACATATTTGCTGTTTATAGCAATCACATCAAATAAAGCATTTGACAAATATTAATGGCCACTTATTATGTACAAACACTATAGGCAATTCTGCTCTAACATGACATTTTGTCAACTTCGATTATGATTTTGATAATGACAAACATAACACTTTTTCCAAAGTTTAACACATTCTTATTTTCAAAAAATATTTAATCTATCCCTCTACATGTATTTTTCATTAATGTTATAATACAAATCCTAACAGATCATAATAGAGCCAGTTTTTTGAGGCATTTGGTAAGATCAGTGTATTTCTAATTTGTTTTTGATATTTGCTTTCAATAGATCTCAGGCTTGTATTCAATATTCCATGTTCCACTATTTTTAGTAAGCCACAGTGTAACCACACTAGGCTAGTCTGGCTCAACTTTTATGTAAAAAGTTGTGAGTTGTTTTTCAGTTGCCATGGACCCCCAGGTTGAAGGTCACATATACTGAGCATGCCTAGATGAACCAAGTCCACACCCTTGGGTGGAACCCATGTGCTCAGACTGAGGAGCTGGTACTGAATTATGAAGCAGACACTGCATGGCAAGATCCAAGATCCAATCAGATCAAGCCCTGGTATCACCGCATTCCAAGATCCAATCAGATCGTGCCTCATTACCCTATGCTTATATAACTGGACCAAGCTGCCAGTTCAGAGAGACAGATTTAAGGGTTATCTCTGTCTCCTTGCCAGTCATCCTGCAATAAAGCTTTTTTTATTCTCAAAGGCTGTTGCCATGGTATTGGCTTTTATGCATATCTGGAAATGAGCCCCTTGATTGCTCAGTAACAATTTCTAATATTTTCCCAAAACTTCAATGAGAATATTGTAGAACAAAGTCTATATAATAATCATAAACATACCAGAACTGTAAATCACACTTATGAATATCTTAAGACCATTCCCAGTATACTCTCTGAATTGCCAACTCAACTATATCATAATCTGAATATTGGGACAGATTCATTAATTTACAGTTGTTTTCAAGTACAGAGACCCTATGCTATGTTTTAGGAGAGTTGCCCGAAATATTAGAACTGGGTGAATTTGGGGCTTCATTTCTGAAAAGGAGTTTTTGACTCCTCAAATTCGCAGCATCAAAGGGGAAATCTCAGAGGAAAGAATTCACTGAAAATTTAAAATAATTTATGTGAAATAAAAACACAAAATGACAGAACTTGAAAATTTCCTATTGCTACCTGTAGAGAGGATTCTACTGTATTGATGTATAGTGAGTGACAAAATGCTACCCAGTAGAAATTAAATATCTTGATTGAATTGTAATTTTTTTCCATGTGCTTTTACAAATTAACTCTCTTTGTTATGCTTCTCCTTGAAGTCAAATATCAGCTCTAAGAATGAGTGGGACAAATAGTTTCCCATTTTACTCGATCCTTATCTTTGTAACCTAAAATAAAGTACAATAATTTTAGAAAAATTGGCATTAATATTACTAAAGTTTGAATTTGCATTGTGATCTTCTCACAGAACAATGATGGATTACACTTATTCTTCATTTATTAGTATAATTACTACTTAAAATTCATCTTTAAATACTTAGCTTCATAATTAAACACCACAAAGACCAAATCTGGTCACTTGCCAATACAAAAATTCTTCCATTTATATGCCCAGCTCTTCAGATTAGTTTCTCAGCAATTATTTCCCTTATTTTATCAAGGCCCTAAATGGGTTTCATATCTCTGAGATAGAATTAATTTGGTAAATAGATAACTTAAAGATAAGTTTTAAAGTGGTGTTGACATAAAGACTGACAGGTTTAACATTCCCAAAATTGACATGTAGTGTTCAAATTTTATATCACTCAAACCTTTCCTTTGAGAAATAAACCAGAAGATAACTAATATTGAAAATGGTGAGAGATTCTGTTTGTCTTATTTCACTTAAATACATTTTAATTTATGAAAATAGAAAAAAGTAAAGATTTTTCATGTCTTTCATCTTAAGTAGGGCAGCCTTCCTACTTTCTCTTAATTGCGCTAAAGAACTAAAGATAAATGTTCACAAAATCAACATGACTGATTTGCTTTTTTCAAAAAGGCAGAGCGTATTTAGCGCCTGGAAGCAATTTGTGTGTAATAGAGTAGAGATGCCATTTCTTCAAATGAGTTCTCTAATGAGCCTTTGTCTCACAACTTAATCTAATTGTACTTTCTACTTTATTCCCCAAGATGTTCTGGTGTCTTTTGTGCAAAATGTTAAGAACACCATGTCTACCTGGAGAAATTCTACTATGGTCCAACTTAAGTAATAAAAAAAAAAGAAAAAGAGAGAGAGAGAGCACTTATTTTGAAAGATTACTCTTAAAAAGTGCTGCTTAAATATTCAAAGAATACCCAATTTATTTTCAAGAATAACACGACCTACTGAGTACATTATTTATTGACTTTTGCAATTTCTCTCCATGTTACTTAAACAATGAAAGCAATAGTTTTTCATTTTTCCAGCCAAGTTACTATAGATTGTTCATAAGGTTTAACCTTACTTTAACCTCATTTTACTTTTACGTACCTGCATATTGTTAAATACAGTTGATCTAAAGAGATATCGATATTCAAATATCTAAAAAGAAAAGTATTCTTAAATCAGGGGATATGTGTCTAACGCTATTAGGATTTGGAAAAGGTGCAGCAGGAAGTAGATGCTGTCAGAATAATATACTTCACTGAAAAATCACTCCTGGCAGTTTTCAATAAAACCAATTCAGACAATAATACTTCATGCCAATGCCTGCAGTGCAAATGAAATCTGGTTTAATTGATTTATGTTAACTAGTCATTTCTCTGTGTTGCACTTAATTGAGCTATTGTTCCCTTCATTAACTATGCCTCTTGAACTTTTCATTTTTGAAAAATGCTATTCTTCCAACCACAGTAAATGTGAGGAGAACATAAATATCATTTCTAAGTAATTCAAGATGTGTGTTTGTTGATATTTTATACTTAAAATAAGGAGAAATGTTAAATAAGTTGTATTTTATACCTCACTTGAATTTCTCCCAAGTTCCCCCTTAATAAAAGCACAGTCAGCTTATTACAGAATCTTGACTCTTAAAAGCATAAGGATTCATTTCTTCCTATGTCATTCCCACTCCAACCCCAAGCAAGCATCTCCTGCTCAGTGAAACGCCCCTTAACATCTTAGGCATAATTCCTTGGGAGTATTTTTTTCTGTTTTTTAGTTTTTCAGTTTCTAGTTTCTCTTTCTCCGACATGCAATCAACTCTTGGAAAATTCTACCAAACTCCATTCCCTCCCACCAAAACTAAAAAAAAAAAAAGGCAGTTAAAGAAATATTAGATGACAAAGAATATCAAGAAGCTAGGAAATAGAAAGTTTAAAAATAATTATAGAAATTCTTTTTTTATTGCTATTGTAATCCAGCAACTTTTTTTTTCAAAGTTCTCTACCAGAATTATCATAGATTTCATGGAAGAACCATATCACTCCACAGTACATTTTGGTGCCAAAAGAATATTGCCAAAATTATATTCAAACCGTAGGCCTCTTTCCCAGGTAAATAAATAAGTGAAATATTTCAGTGGCTATAAAGCAAACACCACTATATTAAGTATAAACTTTAAAAAAAAAAAAAAACCTGGATGGATCATAATTCAACTGCTGAAAAACAAAGACAAAGGGAAACTCTTGAAAGCAGCTAAAGAAAAAAAGAAACATTATGAAAAAGATAGACATATCAGACTTATTTTTCAGAACTACGCAAGCTCAAACATAACAGAGGGTTTTAAAGCATGAAAAGAAAAAGCTGTCAACTCGAAATTCTATAACTGGCAAAAATAACATTCAAAAATAATAGTGAAATAAAGGGCTTTTCAGATCAAAGTTCAAAGACCCCATTGCCATTTTAATTGCATTACCAGAGATATTAAATTAAATATACTTTCCGGCAGAAAAATAAACGTGGATCTACACAAAGGAATTAAGACTGCCAGTAAAGGTGAAAATAAGGGAAGACATAAAAGTCTTTCTTTCCAAATTTTAATTGTTTTTAAAAATTTGACCCTATGAAGAATAACTATATATTCTAACTATATATAGAATAACTATATATTGAATAACTTATCTTGTCCAAAGGATAAGAATGAGGAAATGGAGGTATATAGTTATAAACTTCACATACTATATGTGAAGTGGCAAAATATTTGAAAGCAAACTGTGATAAATTGAATATGTACAAGCATACCTCATTTTATTGTCTTTGCAGATATCGCATTCTTTACAAATTGAAGGTTTGTGACAATCCTGCATCAAACAAGTCTATCAGCAGCACAATTTTTCCAATAGCACATGCTCACTTCGTATTTCTGTCTCAACATTTTTTAGAAATAATGTATTTTTTAATTAAGGTATATACATTTTATACATAATGTTATTGCACAGTATAGTATAGTGTAAAATAAGGTTTATATGCACTAGGAAACCAAAAACATTGTGTGACTTGCTTTATTGTGATATTTGCTTTATTGCAGTGGTCTGGAACTGAGCCTGCAATATCTTCAAGGTATGCCTGTACATTATGGACCCTTGAGCACCACTAGAAAAGCAACAAAGATGTATAATTAATAAACCAACAGTAGAAATAAAATGGAATCACAAATAGTACTATTTTAAAAAGGCATAAAAGGGGAAAAAGAAACAAAGTACACACAGAGGGAAAGAAACCATTAATAAAATGGTAGACTCAAATCTAATCATGTCAATGATTACATTAAGAGTAAATGACCTAAATAGCACAAATAAAAAGCAGAGATTGTTAGACTGGATAAAAAAGCAGATCCAATTATATGTTGTAGAGGAAAAAACTTTAAATATAAAGACATAAATAAGTTAAAGTATGGGAGGGGATATATAGATATATTAGTGTGTTATTTTTTTATATA
>RJWJ010036744.1:0-15891 GCA_004363605.1 Indri indri | reverse complement strand
GGACAACACAGGCAAGGTGAGCTCTACAGAGTTCAGACTCTTCTCTCTCTCTCTCTCTCTCTTTAAGTGCCAGGTCTCAGGGCAGGCCATTTGGGGTCCAGAGACAGAGAGACAGCAGGAGGAAGGTAAGGCGGCGGTGGCAGCATGTGGGGGCGGTCACCTGGATTCCTCGGGGGCTCGGGAAGCTGCAGGGCTCCGGGAACGGGGTGTGAGAGGTAGCGGAGCAGAGAAGGCGGCCGCGGAGGGTGGCCTCGTTTCCAGCCTCTGCTCCTTGGAGGCTGGAGCAGGAGCAGGAGCTGGACGCGGCTGTCCTTCGCATTGGCGTGAGCAGAACTCCCCCAGGGGAAAGCAGATAGGGCCCAGACTCTGCTGAGAACCCAGGCTCCACCTGCCTGGCCCAAGAATCCATTCTGTGTGGGAATTCTAGGCCCGCAGGAATCTGGGACACTAGTTTAGCCCTCTTTAACAAGGAGAAAAATTACACTTTGCTGTTCAGGTCAGTGGAAAACAACAGATTTTTCTTCTCACCTTGAGGTTTTCCTTTCCTCCTGAATCTAAAAAGAAAATATAATTCAACACATCTTGAATCTGGGTGTTGGGATCATTGGAGTCTAATTTTGGTCGGGACAAATGACTGCCTGAAAAGTGGGGGAGGTGGGAATTTAAAGTTCCTCTTTTGTCCAAACCCTCCAGGCCAGGTCTCCCAGTGGCCTCCCACATGCTGTGACTCTATGTATGTGACCTATGGTGCCTGGTCATTCCTGTCTTGTCAGATCAGTGCTGAAGCAGAAGGCAAACTCAACTCAATCTGCTGTTTTGCTCTATTCAAGCTGTACAGCCTGGGATAGAATACTTTACTTCTTATGCCTCACTTTTTTGACCTGTAAAATAGGGGCAATCACACCAACCTCACAGGTTGTCATAAAGATACAACACATTACTCGTCTGAAAGTCCCTCGCATATGCCGAGTACATAGTAGTTGCTCAATAAAACATTACTTGACACTGAAAGCAGAAATGAACCAACCAGTTATCTTCCTGGGCTGGGACAGCCCAAGTTGGAACAGGTGATAGGGAGCACACAGTCAAAAGGGCAGCACCCGGGAAAAGAAGGCTCACATGCTGTGATATTGACAAAGCAACCTGTAGACAGTATGCCAAGCAGCATAGAAGGGCACCTCTTGCTCTGGGCCAAATAACACAAAAAGTTGCTCTCCCAGAGCAGTTGCAGGCCGCTGGGGCACAGATGGGTCAATGAGGCTTTTGGGGCCCTGGAGCAGGGCAATCTTCCCCCAAGGACATTAGGAACTTGTCTGCAGGGTGAGGAGCCGGGGTGGCCACAGCGCTGAAGGTTGGCCTGGTGGCAGCTGACTTCAAGCACACTCTCCAAATACCCATGGGCTGACCCTCTCCCAGCAAGGACAGTCATGATAATAACAACAGACATTCATTAACTGTTTTTTATGTACCAAGCAGGGTGCTAAAACTCTGTGTATGCATCACCTCATTTAATTTTCACAAAAAACCTATGCCATTGTTACTAGATGCAATGACTGATGAGAAGTAACTTGCCCAAAGTCACACAATTACAAAGTGGCCGAGTCTGGCTTCAAGCCAGGGTCTAGGGACCCCAGGGCCAGACTCGTACACTGTTTGCTCCACGGCTGGTCCACGTGGAAGCCCTGTACGCCTTCCCCCACTCTTCCCTTAAAGAGTGATTGGAAATAATTGAAACTGTCATTGGAAGTAATGAGAAGTGACAGAGGGTTAGAAGGCTTATTGCTCCAAGTCTGAACGATCCCCACAAACCCAAGCCTAAATTTAAGCAATGAAGTCACAAAGCAATTTCCCTCTCAGGGATTTGATTTTCACTCTCTCCTCCCCCATCGAGAAGTAAGAATATGTCAGGGGCTGAGTCTCTGTTCAATACAATGAATTTCTTCTGGAACAGAAAAATCCTTCCCAGCTTGATCCTATTCGTAAAGGAATACCATACAAACCTTGGGTGCACAGACTGCTAGTCTTAATTAAGAGATCCAAATTCACTGATACATATTTTTTTCTTTTTCTTTTCTTTTTAACATCCCATGGGGGATGAGGAACTCGAGGTAGCTATGTAGCTGGCAGGTTGTGATGAAGAATGAGACCGTAACTTTCAACAGGCAAGGACATCGCGAGGCTCAATCCGCCATGAAGCCCTGGCTGAATGCCAAGGACACACACTGATTAATCCTCCTTTCTGATGCTGATGGGTGATCCATCACCTCACCAGCTGCTTACTTAGGACCAACCTCACTAATGTGCAAGTGCCATGTGAGGGACACAGGAATATCAGACACAGTCCCTGAAGACCTACTCAAGAAGAAATACCCCATCTCCACAAGAGAGCACATAATTAAGTTGCTTCCTCCTTGGAACTCCTAGAATCCTTGGTACTTTCCTGGATGATAGCAGCCTCATTTATCTGTAATTCCTTGATTTTTTTTTTTTGTTTGTTTTGTTTTTTTTGTTTTTTGAGACAGAGTCTCACTCTGTTGCCCAGGCTAGAGTGCCGTGGGGTCAGCCTAGCTCACAGCAACCTCAAATTTCTGAGCTCAAGCGATCCTCCCGCCTCAGCCTCCCAGAGTACTAGGATTACAGGCGTGAGCCACCCCAGCCCGGCCACAATTCCTTGTTTATGAATACATCTGCCCACACTCGGGCTGAGTTCTTAGAAGCTAGAAACTGTGCCTTTTGTATTATCCGTGTCTAAGAGCCTAGCTCACGGGCTGGACCCTGGAAGGCGCATCCCTTCTGTAATTGTTCTGTGAGTGAGAATGTGTGAATGAAGTTGGAAATGTTCCGGCACACAAATGAGTGCTAAAGCCGATCTTAAAAGGGACATCAATGCGCTGCTTCTGCCATCCGTGAAATAAAACGCGCGCAGAGAAGCGGCTCTGCAAACACCAGGAGGTCAGTTTGGCTTAGTTTTTCATCCTCTGCCGTCTCTATGCCTTCCTCCTCCTCTTCCTCCTCCTCTCCTTTCTTCTCCTCTGTCACCTTTCGTGACCTGAACTCCCCAGATCCCCTCTGCGGCCTGTCTTTAGAAAAACCTCCAATATTCCACACCCGCTGGGGAGCTATTCTGAAGCTCGTTGCCCATTTTCTCTTCTCGATATGGGCACAAAGGGAACGGCTTTCTCCCCTGCCTCCTCCTGAAACAAAGCCGCATTCAGTCTTATCACCGCCAGACTCTGGCTGAGGCTACACACACTGCGATCCAACTGACTGCTGCTAACAAAATAAAGGTTTGATTTCAGCATTCTTTCCCATTTGGGTCTATACGGTGCCAAAGGAAATAAACTTTTGTTTTTCCAGAATCCAGACAGTTAGGAAGCTCCGATAACCAGAATTTGGGGGAGCGGGGAGGTACGGTCTGCATTCTTTCTTTAGGAAACGAATAAGTCAGAACTGCTGAAAACAGGAATTTAAGTAGAAAAGGCAAGATATAAGGCGAGTCACACCCAATCCATAAACCTCCTTGGCCTCAGGATTGCGTGCTAATAAGGAAAGCTCGGGCATCTGTCAGCCCAGTGCAGGGGACGCTCTCTACAGTAACCTTGAGTCCTGCAAGAGTCTTTTGAATAATTAGAAGGAGGTAGTGATCATATGCAATATACATAGTAGTTCTGGGATATAAACAATAGTCATTAATCCAAACAAACCATTTCTTAACCATTTGAACGGAACAGGGGAAGTGCATGTGTGATAAATGTTCTGACAGGATTGTCCACATTGGGATTTATCATCTGGCCTCCTGTAAATGAAGCCTCTGCTTCAGCCAGACCCTCTCTAGATTTCAGAATGACCGTGTGTCTCCTGATGTGTGGAAAGCGTACAGTCTTTGGAATCCCAAGTCCTGGGTTGTGTCACAGCTCAGCTGTTTACTACCAGGGTATTCTTGACGAGCTCACTTTATTTCTCTGAGCCTCAGTTTATGTATCTGTGAAATGCAGTACTAATGGTATCTACTCTCAAAGACTGACTCGAGGGTGATGAGCTATGTTAATGTACTTTGTAAACTGCTAAGCCTTGTACAAATATTAGAAATTAATTATACTGTCATGACATTCCTACCCATCTAATCCCCTCTCAGGGTACTACAGGTGGGCTAATTATATACAATTCATATTGCAAAATCCAACCACAAATTCAAATCCATGCAAGGAATCCATTAAGCTATATGATTAATAGATGAACTTTATTATATGTAAGTTATGCTTTAATTTAAAAAAATAGAAGAAATTGCTTAATGCTTACAAATAGTTTTACACCATAGACCCTTTACGGAAGTTTATCCTGGGTGTCCACACATGAGATTGTTTTGTAGGTAACTCTGCTTAGGATAAGGTCCTTTTGGTGAGTATTTCAGCTACGAAACTTCCTGGGCAGGGGGATCTGACCATCACCCTGACCCTGAATGGTGCTCCCTGGCTAACAGTGCCACAGCATGGTTCCAGGATGGAGGTCACTACTACTCTCTTCACATTAGTTAGTGCGCCCTTCTGGAGTTATAATCATATGCTACCAATTGCCATGTGTGGACAGTGCCTGAAAAAATCAGGTAAGCATAGTGACACCCATGTGTTCCTGATCACAACCACATCCAAACCAGCTGCCAAATTCTCAGAATTACAAAAACTCAGAAAACATCAGCAGTATAGGGAAACTTAGAGGTAACCTTAGCTCATTTTACAGCGGAGAAAACTGAGGCTCAGAGTGGTATGACTTGCCCAGGATGACCCAGAAAAATTATTAAAGAGCTAGAGCTATTGATTTCCAGTCCTGTTCTTTATATACACACACCCATATCTTTGGGACTGTGGATATTAATTCCTTTTTCTAGACATCATACATGACACTGAAGAAGTTTCCAGGATTTCCAGCTATGATGGCTAAACTGAAATGTTACGACATCTGCCCTATTTTTCAGGCAATTTCTCAACATAAAAACCAATGCCAGTTATTCAGCATGTAGCTTACTTAACTGAAGCATTGGAAGAGCAACTGTGATATCGAAGCTTAACCAGATGAGTTGAAAAGGAGGGAGAGACATTTTTCTATTTGAAGAATATGTTCTAGGACAGATCATAGAATTAGGGTTCCAGTCTTGGCTCTTCTATTAAACTAGCTATGAACCTCAGCCGAATTTCTCTAACTTTGGTTTCTTCTTCATCACAAAAGGGGTAGTTTTAGATCAAGGACTAATTGGGGTTCCAAGGAATAGTGTCAGGAGGTCAACGAGACCCTAAAAATTATTGGCAAAATTTGATGTATATGTGGCTTTTTTCTGAGAAGCAGTTTTGTGGTTTTTATCAGATTTTCGGAGGGGTCTGGGACTCAAAATTTTAAGAACCATTGATTTAGACAGTCTCTTAGCTTTTCCCCAGTTCTGACAATCTTTGACTGTACTTTGAAAAATGCCTATCATCATTAGATATATTCATGAAATATGCTCATGTGTACACTGCCCAGCTGAGCACAAGACAAAAATAGGATGAGACAAGATATGAGCCTACTGGGAATATATCATTATTATGACCATCATCATTAACGTGGGAAGACGAGGGAAGGACATGGAATCCTACCGAGACTTGTCATTATACCGCAGACCAAAGGACTATGCATTCAAGCCTTTCTCAACCTCATTTTCTGGGAAACCAACCTCCTTCCCCATCCTGGCAGAAGCTTCAACGGAGAAGGCTCTTGTTAATCTGGTACTAACACACTCATTATAACAAAATAAATTTATATAACAAATATATTATCTGGTCCCTGTCCCTGTAATGTTCTACATAGAATCTTTTAAAAATGGGACTTGTTCTTATTGCATTAATGGACCAGGAAGCACAAGAGGAAGCTGGATTTAAACTGGGCTCCTCACAACTGTGTTGTCCCACAGTCAAAGAGTAATCATCCTAAAATCTTTCACCTCTCTTGACATTAAATGCTTCAAAAGTTTCAAAAAATGTGATTGTCTCTTAAGAAATAGTTCACAGTGTTTATGCAGGTACCAAAGGCGGTACACAGACAATGAGATACAGTCTCCATCTTCATGGAGCTTACACTCCAATGGGACATTGGATAAGCACTTGGATCACCGTAATACAAAGTAGCATAAGACGAAGGCTATTGGGATTCAAAGGAAGGGAAGAAAGAGTTTATTCAGCTGGTGAAACCACGGACGGGCGTTTGGAGGAAGTGGCATTTGAGGTGAGACTTGAAGGGTAAACAAGATTTTGATCCACAGGGACAGAAAATAAGGAGGCATTTTTGGTGGAGGGATTGTTATAAACAAAAGCACAGAAAATCAGAAAGAAGCATGGACGTGTTTAGGGCACAGGAAGGAATCCAGGTTCCCCAGACAGTTATCTGACAGTTATCTGGAGGAGTTGTGAATGATATTGTGTAAAATCTTTGATATCAGAATGAAGTGTTTGTGCTCAATACTAAAAGCAATGGGACTACTAAAGATCTTTTGAAGAAGGGAGATAGATCATAGAATTACAGAAATCTTGAATTCAGTATTCCCCACCCCCACCCCTACCCGTATTTTAGACAACGGAGTCAGAACAAGAACCCAGAGAGCTTGCCAGATTCTTACGTTCAAGCTCCTTGCATTATATACTGGCTGCCTCATGAGGTTACTTGGGTAGCAGTGAGTAGGACGGAGAAGAGAAGACAGGCAGGACTGGAATATGGTAGCTACTACAGAAGTCCTGGGAGAAATTAAGGTAGAATAATGAGGATCTGAACAGCCAGAGAGGGGACCACTGTGGTGGTCAGAGGAGGGGCTGGGGCTGGAGTCCCCCTTCTCTCTCCTCCGTGAGCTCAGAGCACTACTTATTCATTCACATCAGAGGGGCAGGGCATTTGACCTCGCTCAGTGGCAGGTCCAGAAAGCCAGGAGTCCACTGCCCCATCCTGGTTCAGACTGTGAACACTCTCAGCCCTCCCAGATCCCCTCCGCTACTGTGCATTCTCTAGGGGGAAAAAAGGCCAGAAATCATGACAACTGTGATCAGAAGCAGCCCTGGAACTGCCCCTTTAAAGGACCAATAGATGATTTTAGGATTGAAGCAACTCTGTGGGTTTTCTCCCATCCAAGTGCTAACCAGGCCCGACCCTGCTTAGCTTCCAGGATCAGACAAGATCGGGCGTGTTCAGGGTGATATGGCCATAGACGCTCTGTGGGTTTTCTTTTTGGCTTTGCTAAAGAGTGCCCAGGCACACTACAGCTCAAAGCCATTGTGCGAGTAAGGGCTAAACGAGCCCACCGAACCGCTTCCCCTATGGGCTTCCGACCCATGCAGGGCTGTCAACTAGAGAGGGGTTCCTTCACCCTTGCTCTCCTCAGATGCCTATCGCTTCCTGGAACAGTTCAATCAGCTTAGAGCCAGGATGTCATAAGTCTGAGTATGCCTGAGAAAGGCCAAGATGTGGCAAAAGCTTACCAGTAGGCGTGAATAAAGAAAACCCTTTTGTACGGAATTCTACATCAGCAGTCCTCTTTTCCACCTGGCCTTTAGTTTATAACAATTTTATAAGAACAAACCCAAGGAAGAAATGATGAGAGATAGGTTCTCTATAAAGGTAGAGTATCAACCCAACAGCCTATTTTCTCATCAGAGGCATAATTCCATACAGTAGGCACTCAATAAAGAAGGCCGGTAAATCAATACCATCTCACGATCCACGTCTTAGTCAGCTCCTTCCTTCTCATGAACTAAGAGGATGACCATCATCGATGTTCACATCCCGGCACACCAGCCAATTTCAACTGACCATGTGGACCAAAGTCACTTTTCTCTTGCCACTGTAAAGTGTGCCCAACACCGTGCTGGAATAGAGCAGGTGCTCGAAAACTGTTAGTTTTGTTTCCCTTCCCCAGACTACTCCTACAGGGTAAGATCACACTGACATCTTACGCTGGGAGAGGAGGACTGAACTGGCTTGGCTACAAGAATATCTTTGAGTCATTCTGCAGTGACAGGAGGCTGTCCTGCATGGCGCTTTAGCAAGTACTCTTTGGAGGCAGACAAATCCCATCTCTGCTATTTATGAGTTGTGGCCATGAGCAAATTACCTGATCTCTTTATACCTTGATTTCTTCATTTGTAAAATGAGGGTGATAATAATGGGCAACCAATGGGGTTGGCGTGAAGAATAAATGAGTTAACAAGACAGTAAGCAGAAAGTGCCCGGGATAGCAAGGACTGAGTGAATGCTAGCTGTTCTTAATAGGGAGACTCTGAAGTTTGATTCTACTGAACTCTGGTGATTGGTAGCTTAGTGGTAGAGGTCAGTAAATGTGACAAAGGTGCCGTACAGCTGTGCCAGCTGTGCACAAGCACAGTATCGCAACACTTGGCTAAAAGAACCTAGAAAACAGCCCCTCCCCACCTGCCCTACTTAAGTGACAGTTTGGGTTAGTCTGCCTCTTTTATTCCTCTAACTTGGGTGGTTACCGGCCTGAGGCTGGCCTAGACAGGCATGCATAGGATCTAGTTGGTTTGTACGGTTTCAAAAAAGACAGAGAACTCTAGCCACCTAGTTCAGGGTGACTTTTTACTGCCCCTACACTTTTATTTGGTAGTTCTTCTAGATACCAGCCTCCCTCAAACTCCTGGTGTTGGAAGCTGTTAGTGCTAGAAGGAACTTCAGAACCATCGAGTTTTTTAAAGCTAAGGAAACAGAGCCCTGGATAAGGAGTAAGTTATCTGAGGTCACCCAGGTAGTCAGTTCAAAGCTGAGACCAGTTCTCCCATGGCCTGGTGTCCAGGGCAGCACTCTGTTCCCACCCCCCCCCCCCAGGCTCCCTGATCTTCTGAACTCCAGCTAACTTTGGTCCCGTGTCCAGTGGACGCCTAGCTTCCACAGTGCATAGCATGACTTTTCTTCAGCCCGCCCCGCCTGCCTTCCCTGCCTTGGCCCCTCGGACATTCCCAGTGCCCCTCCTGTCACTCCTGCTGCACACATCCCTGATGTGTCCTGTCCTGCAAACCTGCCTGCTTCCAGCCCAGCATGTCAGCCTGTTCTTTAGGGCCTCTGAGGCCTCAGGAGTCCTGCCCCGGGGGACACCAGGAAGGGACCGTTCAGGAGGGTTCTTCTCTTTGCCCCAGACCCTGTTTCGGGAAAAGTGGTGCGTGTCCGATTCCCTCTGCTCCGGCTCCTCCACTCCGTTCTCTCCAAGTCTTCCTCACACTCCCGTTGCTCAGTCTCCCTCAGGCTTGCTCTTCGACTTCATATTCCTTTGCTCTCTTTTCCTCTCCTCTTTCCAACACTTTCCCTTCCCCTTCCCCGTCCTTCCCCACGTCACTCTCCGCCTTTGACCTTCCTGGTGCTCACTGTGCCCTGCCCTTTTTCCCTCTCGCCTTTCCTCTCCTGCCCTGCCTTTTCCCCGTTCCTTGCAGCTCACCCTTCAACACATCTGTTTCTAATATGAGCCCTCCGAGGCGCCTGTTTGAAACAAAAAACTCCCCCCACCCTCAGGAACCTGGCACAAAAATTCCTGCATAAACCTTCCCTCCCCCAGTTCCCCAGTTTTCTCAGATATTCCTGAAACTAAACTCCACCCTAAAAAGGACCCTACACATCAGGTTCACCGCCAAACTCGACCAGGAAGCACCCCCACCCCCCATGTCTGCTCAAGGGCCCAGATGTGCGAGACATTTCGATGGCCGACTGGGCGGTCCTCCGCTGCCAGATGTGCTCCTCCGTGGCCGGGAGGCAGGGACGGAGGAGTCGACTCACTCCAGGGGCTGCGGAGACAACGGTTCGGAACCAGTGTCCCCCGACGCAGGGCTGCGTTTGCCCGCGGCCCTCCGAGCTCCCGCCCTCGCAGAGGCACTCACCTAGCAAGAGGAGGAGGAGGGACATCCCGACCCCCGGACGCGGGCACTTCCCCGCTCAGCCGCTGCCTGGCTGCGGGACGGCGGGGCGCAGCCGACGGACCTTCGGCGAGCTGGGCGCGGCGCCTCGGGGTGCGCGCGGGGTGGCCGCAGCCATGTGCGGGCGCGGGAGGCGGCCCCGCGCCCTGCGCTCCGGGGCGCAGAGGGGCTTCCAGCGCTCGCCCCACCAGCTCGCGCCCGGACGGGAGCCCAGACCAGGGGCCGGGAGGGGAAGGCGAGGCGGAAAGGCGCTACCGCTTCGCGGAACACTTTTCCCTGTTTGGAAAGAAAAAGGAGTGAAGAAAGAGACAGGAAAAAAAATTGCGCTGGAACCACATGGTTGCCTCCTACCGCAGCCCCTCCCTCGCGCCCGCCCTCCCTCCTCCCAGCGTTTGGGGTTAGCCGTGGGGGCCGATCCGCCGCGGAGAAGCGTGCGTTGGCCGGGGCAGGGGGGCCGAGGGGCACGAGGGCCGGATTGATCCCGGGTGGAGGAGAATCCGTCACACTTCGGCCAAGAGTCGATGGATGAGGCCTTGCCAGCGCCTCTCTGTCCGCCCTCACTTTGTCCTCCCCGCCTCGCGCTCACATTTCTTTTGCTCTCACACACACTCTCTCTGCTTCCATTTTTCTCACAAATCTGTCATTTCTCCTCTTCCATCTCTCTCTCTCTCATCGTTTCTTTTATTTACATTCTTCTTGTCCCTCCTTCCTCTCCCTTCTTTCCTCGCCCCTCTTTCCTCCTCTCTCCTTCCCTCCCGGTCTGGTTTTGTCACTATGAAACCACCAGACTGACCGCGCAGACAGCTAAGCGTGGAAGCGTGCAGTGAAGACGGTCACACAACCCGCTGGTTGTTGCTCCTCGGACCCGACTGCCTGCTTTGGCACCGCAGGCACACCTGGCCGCGCTTTCCCTCGGCTCTTCGCATTTTCTCTCCCCGTCCCCTCCCCGACACCTCTGCTGTCAGTATTTACAGTAGCCCGACCTCAGACCTGGGCAGTGCTAAGCTGGCCACCACCCAAAGGGCGTGGGGATCCAGAGCTCAGTGGAATATGGGGTCCCTTAAGAAGCACTGGAGGCGCGGTGGCTCACGCATGTAATCCTAGCACTTTGGGAGGCCGAGACGGGAAGACTGCTTGAGGCCAGAAGTTCGAGACCAGCCTGAACACGAGCGCGACCCCACCCCCGTCTCTACAAAAAAATAGAAAAATTAGCCAACTTGGCTCGGCGTGGTGGTGCGCGCCTACAGTCCCAGCTACTCGGGAGGCAGAGGCGGGAGGATCTCTTGAGCCCAGGAGTTTGAGATAAGGTTGCAGTTAGCTATGATCCTGCCACTGCACCACTCCATCCCGGGCAACAGAGTGAGACCCTGTCTCAAAAAAAAAAGAAGAGGAAGCACTGGAGCAAACCGCATTGCACGTGGCCTTGGCCAAAATATGCACCACCCTCGTTCAGGAAGAAAAGAAAGCAGAGGGAATGGAATTCCATGCAAGGGCCCGCGCTCCCCGGGCGCCAGGACCGCTGCCAGGGAGGCCCGCAGAGGACGGGATCCGGGGATCCGAGGATCTGAGCAGCCCGACTGCTGGGTCCGCCTCTAGGGGTCTGCCCTTCAGAACCCTGCTGCTCAGTGGCGGCAAGAGGAGGAGGAAGAAAGGGCCGCGAGGATGGCTCTCGGATCTCAATTGCCTGGACCTCATGCTCTAGGCATCTCAGAAACCCTGGACCTGCACTCTGTGCCCCTGGAGGGCTTTTTCCTCCGCCCCCGGGGGCAGGAGGATGCAGTTGCGCAGCTTCTGCTACACCCGAGCCTACAATGGGAGATGGAGCCAGAGCTCAGAGAAGCGTGGCTGCTGTAAGAGAGATTAACCCCTCCAGGCTGCCGGTCACACATTTGCCCTGTGTTTCCATCTCTCTCTCCAGCGTTCTTAATCCTCTCTAAGTGACTAGTCCTTCCCAGTTGTAATGAAAACCAGACCCATTTCATAGATGAGGAAAGCAGAGGCCTGGAGAGGTCATGGGACTCCCACTAGATCACTCAGATTTGGAAAAGCAAGGGCTGTTCTTGGGGTTTGGGGATAAGCTGTAGAGTTGCTTTAGTAAAACTGTAGTATTTATTCACTCTCTCCTTTAATAACTATTATTCAACCATGTGTGCCAGATGCTTTTTAGGTGTGAGGACACGAAATGAGTAGAACTCAGTAATTAACATTTTAAAAAAATTAGAACAAATATAGCATGGACACCAACTATGGACCAAGGATCATATTAATTATTTACCTTTTTATATAATTTTTATGACAAAGCCAAAGGATAGTCATTTTTAATTTCATTTTAAAGAGGAGGAAACCATAACTTAGGGCTGAATATCTTGCCCCAGATCACAAAGTATTAAAACCCTCTATTCCAATATTATTACTCTAATGTTTTTAAATATTATTTTTATAGAAAACAGTATTTAAAAGCTCTCTTTGACTCTGAAGTAACTTTATTTTCCATTTTATACTTATTGTCTAATAAGGAAAATAGACGTATTCACAACTATAATTTGCACATGAATATGTTGGAAAAAACAATTCTTAAAGGCTGAAGAAGATCGCAGGGCAGCTGCATAGAGAAGGCAATTTTTTGTTGTTTCTGCTTTACAAGTTTTTAGAAATTTTGACCTCGTTTCAGACTTACAGAAAAATTGAAGCAATAATACAAAAATTCTTCCCTCAGATTCCCCTTTTTTATTTCTCTCTAGAGGGGGTATTTTTGCACAAGTTTTTAAAGCCCCACTTCTACTCCGCTGCTGCTGGTGGCCTTTCTCGGGAACTTGGTAACAGCATTGCTGTTTACTGCTGGAGGGCTGGTGTGCACATGAAGACAGATGTGTGTGGGTGTAGGCAGATGTGTGTTTAAACCCACATTGCTCAAGCCGAAGGTAACAAGATGCCTTCAGCTCTAGGTCATTAGTCACCGACACAGGAAATGATTAGACTGGGGTGAGATTGGGTCATAATCACTCAGTCTTCCCAGTTCCAAAGTCTTGTAGCCAGGAGGTATTTGGCACATATTTCTTGGGGAGGGTCTTTGAGTCCCTGGAGATGACTGTCTCTAAATCCTAAGCAGTTTTTCTGTTGTCATGGGTCCGTGGGCCAGAAGAGCAGAGTGACAGTTTCTCTGGGGATGGTTTGTAGCTCAGCAACCCGTTGCCTGCCCACCTGGGCCCCACACTGGACTGGGTGCCACGGGGGATCCAAAGAGGTATGTGGCAGTCCTTATCCTAAATGGACCTCTCAGTCCAGTGGGAGAGAAAACATCAACATGTGAAATGTTTCAACAACCGTACAAGAACGTTATGCAGTTAAGTGCCAGAGCAAATTATCCTGACAGTAAAAAAAAAACCAGTTGGGATTCCAAGAAAAGAAGGAGCCCCTTAGGCTGGGGTGATTGTGAAGGGGACCGATGCTGGAGCCAGGCCTTGGGGGGCTGAATAGAATTTCTTTAGAGAAGAGGACCTGGGGAGACCAGCAGTGGGGGCATTCCTGGATAAAGACAGAGAGTCAGGAATAGCTTTGGTGTATTCGGGGAGCATTGAATGGAATAAAATACATGAAATGAAAATTTGGTGCTGGAGCAAAATGCCCTAGAACAGCTGGCCTGACGCAGCATTGTGAGGGGTTCTGAGTGTGAGGCAAAAGATTCTAGAACTTGTTCTGCAGCTTCTCTAGGTTCGTGGAAAAAATGTTGACAAAAAGAACCTTGATGAGAACCATATTTTAGGGAGTGTAAATTGGCAATTTCTGCCCACAAATGACCCCAGTGTTCGCCAGGGGTGGAGAACTTCAGCACCCCGTTCATGTCCATCAAGCTCCCTGCCCCCTTGCTTTAATGTGGACAACTGAAATTGTCTCAGTATGTTGCAAAGTGATATGCATATGCAGCGTCAAGACACTCTTCACATCCTCCCCACTTTCTGGGGATCCACAAAGTGCCACCCTAAACCTCTCCTCTGTAGGGATGCTAGAGCCACCATGGGAGTGCCTGATGCATTGGAAGGAAACCCGAAGGATACAAACTGGTTAGAACCTATTGCATTAAAGTAGGCAGTTAAGATGAGGGAATTGAAACAATGCAGAAGACACGTGGAAGAAAGATGTGACAGGGTTAACTATCTAATAGTCACTGTGGACGGAAGAGGGAATGGTCGACAAAAGAGGCACCAAAGATGAGTATAAGTGATCTAATAGATCACTGTATATGCTAAGATTGACAGCAACCATTTTTTTTACCTTCTAGTATATTCCAGGGATTATAAGCTTCATTAATAAGCTTTGTAATACCATATTACAATGGCAAAGCTGAGGTTCAGAGAGATTAAATAAATTGCATATTATCCAATGGTTAGTAAACAATTGAGGCAGGGTATGAAGTCAGAAGATTCAAACCTCTTATACCTCACGACCTTTTGATGGTACTGCTGACAAACTAGGGAAGTCGGGTAAGTTAACTTGTCAGGAACAGAAAGAAAAATTACTCAATTACTTTGAGACGTGATAACTTGGAGGGAGTTCTATGCCAACATCCGCCCATCCCTCCATCCATCTTTCCATCCCTTCTTTCAATCTGTAATTCAGCAAATCGCTGTTAAACACCTACTATGTGCCAAGCACTGGAAAATCAATGATAAACAAAGGCAAACTTGTCCTTGCCCTCCAGAAGCTTCTAGTGAGTTTCGGGAGATAGATGACAAACAACAATCACTCTGTGGAGTGTGAAATGCTCTGATGGGGAAAGCGCAGAGTGTGTGGACGTCACCGCAGGAGCCTGTGCCTGGAGCAGGAGAGGCCAAGCAGGACAACCTGAGAGCAAAGTGCCATGAACCCAGGAGGAGGGGAGTGTCGCGGGAAGAGGGAGACCCGCGCTACTCTCTCATCTCATAGGATACCTGGGAACCATGGACCACATCTTCTATTAACCTTTTTGAGATGTAGTATCCACCTATGCCCCGTCCTCACAGATGAAGATACGCGTCATGAGGATATTGAGGAGAAGGCAGCAGTGGGATGATGGAAAGAGTTCTGAGCACACGGGCAGAAATTCCGGGCTCTTAGTGGCTCTGAACAGCTCCCCTGACTTCCCTGAGCCTTCCTTTTTCTTTGTCTAACACTGTCAGGAGGAAGAAATGGAATTATGGCGAAGGCACCTACTGCAGTGTCTAGCACATAGGAGACTCGGTAAACATTCGTTCCAAGTGAAACTGAAGTCGAGTTCACAGGATTCCATTCCCCGCAGTAAAAAGAGCCAATCTCTGTCTCATTTCCTTTTTCTATTAAAACAAGGTTATCTTTATATAGATACCTTTATGAATTCTTTCCTGTCCTGCAAGGATGCTTCTTGGCTTGGCTATTTGGTGTGTTGTTTCTCTTTTTATGGCTGGACAGTAAGAGACCCCAGCTGCTTTCAGGGTCTTGACTGGACAACTTTTATTGAGGCTGTGACCGAGAACCCCGTGTGCTAATGGAAACTAAGGAACAAGGTGTTCTCCTGACCAAGGTGGGGAAAGCAGCTGTTCTCTCTCCACAGGGCCTGGGAGCAGAGGAAGGGATGAGCGTGGCTGGGACCTGTCTGTCCACACAGCCTGTGGGGAAAGTCCCCAGCTCTGATCTGTGTGGTCAGCTGAAGAGGCAGAGACTTTGTGGGGCTGCTGTTTCTTGTAGGACATTTGTTGGTGAAGAAAAGGACCCAGCCCCCATTTGCCTGCCAGCACTCAGGCTGCACAGGCCTGTCCTGTGACCCCGGTGGGGCTTTAAGGGAGCCAGTGGGAGAGTCAAAGCCAAGATGAAAACCAGAGAAGGTTTATATAGAACAGCCTAAGGATTTACAGTAGGACTTTTTGCTCTGCAAAAGCTACCTTTGCTACTGTTGCTAGTGCAAAAGCTCCTCCCACATCCTGTTTTCAGTTTCTGCTAAAGTAACACC
>RJWJ010036743.1:5000-15900 GCA_004363605.1 Indri indri | reverse complement strand
TCTTGATTCTTGTTTATAAATTTCTGTTTCTTGAAAGCTTAGTAATTTTTGAGTCAGTATCAGACATTTTAAATAAAACAGTTTAGGGGTTCTGAATAATATTTTTTTTCAAGAGAGTATTTACCCTTTCTTTTAGTAGACATAGTGGCTGGGAACTGAAAATCTTTATTCATTCAGGGACTAACTTAATTTAAATTTGGGTTGCTGTTTATTATGTTTTTACTATCAATTATTATATTTTTTCATTTCTAGAAGTCTATTTGTTTATTTTTCAAGCTGTTAATTTCTCCATGGTGTCTTTTTTTTCAAAATTATTTTATTCCTTATTATATATGTAGTAATTTGATATCCTTATTTTATGCTTATATTTCTCTTTCAAACCATTTATTTATTGTCACTTTTAATTACTTCATGGCTATATCTTCCCATTTTCAGATTTTCAGCCATTATTATTATTTTTTTTTTAGACAGAGTCCAGCTCTGTTGTCTGGGCTAGAGTGCAGTGGCATCATCATAGCTCACTGCAACCTGAAACTCCTGGGCTCAAGTGATCCTCCTGCCTCAGCCTTGTAAATAGCTGGGACTACAGGTGTGTACTACCATTCCGGGCTAATTTTCCTATTTTTTTGTAGAGTCAGGATCTCACTCTTGCTCAGGCTGGTCTCGAACTCCTGGCCTCAAGCAGTCTTCCTGCCTTGGCCTCCCAGGGTGCTAGGATTACAGGTGTGAGCCACTGCACCTGGCCCAGCCATTATTTTTGTGTGTATGTTTTGTAATTTTTATTGTTTATCCTTGTATTCATCAATGACAGCTTTTTCCTCTGTGTTGATTACTGATATTTTGGATTGTAGAAATATCTTTATGGGGATTGGTGTGTTCACATAGGGCTCTAAGAGTTTTAGAAGTATATACTTAGAAATATGTTTTATAGAAGTGTATCTTTAGAAATATGTTTCTACTTTAATTTATCAGTTTGGGAATCTTGCACAAGAGTAGTTTAAATTCCAGCTCTATATCCACTCATTCATGGTGACAACTTATAATTTCTTCTCTTGGGAGGGAGGTTGTTTTAAGTAATGTCACTGGCAAGTGATGAACTTTCTTGCTTGTTTCCTGAGAATTGGATGCTTTAGTGACTCCTTTCCTCCCACAGGTGATGTAAAAAAATGGCCTTTTTGGGGTCCTAGTTTTATGGTAGATCCTTGATTACACTTTCTGCCTTGCCTGGTTTCCTTCCCATACTGATGGCATGCCAAATCCGAGCTCCTGGGATCTAGGACTGAATGATGTCTGCCTAATACCTTCCTGGGCAGGCTCCACAAATACCACAAATATCATTCTGGCTTGACATTTTAATTTATTTTATAATGCTGGAGATTTTGCTTTCTCTTTTGAGGTCTACCATGTATGAGGGGGCACCGAAAAGTTCCTGAAAAATATATACTATGTAAAAACTATGCATGGATTTCACATTTTTTTGCACCAAAATAAGCTTATACTAACTCAATATAGTATGTCTGAACAGGATCTAGGATGAAACATTAAGAAGAATAAGACATTGGTTTGGAAAAAAGCCCTATCAGAACAACATGAATTCTGCTGCAGTCGAAGCGAGAACAAGCATTGCATTTGTGCTTGGGTATCATTTGGGTGGAAGAATGGTGAAATCATTGATGCTTTATGAAAAGTTCATGGGGACAATGCCATAAAGAAATTAGCAGTTTATAAATGGGCAATTCATTTTAAGAAAGGACAAGACAATGTTGAAGATGAAGACTGTAGGAGCAGACCATCCACATCAGTATGAGAGGAACAAATTAATCTTGTTCGTGCCCTAATTGAAGAGGATCAACAATTAACATCAGAGATAAGGGCCAGCACCATAGATATCTCAATTGGTTCAGCTTACACAATTGGCTGAGAAATTAAAGATGAGCAAACTTTCCACCCTATGGGTACCAAAAATGTTGCTCCCAGATCAGTTGCAGAAAAGAGTAGGGTTTTAAATGGAAATTTTAAACAAATGAGATCAAGATCCTGAAGCATGTGTTCAAAGAATTGTAACAGGAGATGGAACATGGCTTTACCAGTACCATCCTGAAGACAAAGCACAACCAAAGCCATGGCTACCAAGAGGTGAACATGTCCAGTCACAGCAAAAGTGGACCAGTCAAGAGCAAAGGTCATGGTAACAGTTTTTTTGGGATGCTCAAGGCATTTTGTTTGTTGACCTTCTGAAAGGTCAAAGAACAATAACATCTGGTTATTATGAGAGTGTTTTAGCATAAAATGCCCAGAGAAGCTCCACCAGAGAGTCTTTCTCCACCAGGACATTGCTCCTGCTCTTTCCTCTGCTCAAACAAGGGGAATTTTTCAGGAGTTTTCATGGAAAATCATTAGGCATTCACCTTACAGTCCTGACTTAGCCTTCTAAGTTCTTTTTCATTTCCTAACCTTAAAAAATCATTAGAGGGCACCTGTTTTTCTTCAGTTAATAATGAAAAAAAAGATTGCAGTGTCATGGTTAAATTTCTGGGACCCTCAGCTCCATAGGGATGGACTGAATGGCTGATATCATCACTTACCAAAGTGTCCTGACCTTGATGGAGCTTATGTTGAGAAGTAAAGTTTATATTTTTAAAATATTTTATCTTTTAATTCCATTTCTCATGAACTCTTTGAAGTCCCCTAGTGTAATATCTACATCCTGTCCACCACCTGTCTATCTAGTTGTATTTTATTCATGTGTCGTTTGCATTTTATTGGAAGCACATTTTCTAAATTTAAAATTGGTAGAGATTTTTTAAAAATCTGTTTTTAAGATGTAGTTTCATTTATGAAACCTAGAAATTCTTAAGAAATGAAACTCAAAATTTACCTGTACTTGAAATTGCTAACCTGTTGGGTAGCAGCCACCATGGCTGAACGTGGCGGGGGGCAGAAGTTAGCACGAGACACAAGTCTCTCTGTTGCAGGAGAAGGCACAGTCAATACCAAATACAGCCCGTGATAAGAAGGTTACAAATAGCGTTCCTGGATCAACGTGTGAACTCCAGTTGTAGCTGCAGCAGGGTTATGAAGAGGTGGGGATGCGGATTCGGGGAACTAGGACATCAGGCGTCTATTCAAGCAGGAGCTCCGGAGCGTCCGGAGCACTGCCCCTGCAAAGGCTCAGAGGCAGGAAAGGATGGGCTGGGGACCATCACTGAGGTGGAAGCTGCGCCATGGGGGGCAACCTGGGCTCCTCCGGAGGAGTCTGCGTGTGGTGCTGAGAGGCGGCACTGGGAGTCTCACCTGAGTACCTGCCATTGGTTACATACTGTCGCTACATAATGCCGGAGTCACCAGAAATCCTGACAACTAAGTCTCACTTGCTTTATTTTAAAGATGAGAAGGTGAGGCCAGGCAAGCTCATGCCTCAGATCTGTCTGGCTCCAAATCCTAGGTAGTTTTCACCATACCACGCCCCTCCCCCGGAGGCTGGGCATTATTTGGCCCCATTGGTTTCTATACAGGTGGGTCCTGAGACAGGACGGGCTGGGAACCTGGGCAGGTAGGATCTGAGCGTGTGGGGACGAGTGACAGAGTGGGATCCAGGGCCCCATAGTCCAGCCCCATAAAGTCCAGGGAGATGGGACAGAGCTGTCACCTCCCAGACCCACGCCCCGGTGGGTGAGTGGCTTAGAATCACCCAGCCCAAGTGCAAACTGTGGCATGAACACGTGCTCCATGATGTGTGCCTCAGTTTCCTCATCTGTCATTGGGCATCACGGCAGTTCCCCTGGAGCTTTGCACATGAGATTATATCCAACAACGTGGTGAAACACCCACAATGGGCTGTACCTATTAGACAGCAAAGAAAGTTAATTCCTGCCTGATTTGTTCCTGTGGAGGGAAGCTGCCTGGCTGTCCCAGTCAACTTCCAAGATGTCCCGCTCCACTCTCAGGACGAGGTGGGCACCAGTCACAGGTGCCCCTGCCCTTCCTCTGCTAGGGCGACACCCGCCATCTGGTCCTCAGGGCTTGGCACCAGTAGCTGCTTCATAAACATGGTATCGGGGTTATCCTGGCCCCAAATGCACAAGAGATCAAGTCACACCTCGTGCATTTCGCAGTAATGGCAGTGAATCATGTGAGAGGAAAATTACCGTAAAAACGTTTCGAAGTTGTTGTTTAAAGGGTTCAGTTTCAGATGTCTGTAAAATCATTTGTGGCAGAACCCTGGATCCCTGCAACTCCTGAGTAAAGGGGAGGCGGACAACGCTAACACACTTTGCACCCCACCCCCGTTTTGTCTCCCGACACCTCTGCGACGTCACATCACCATTTGCGGGGATGTCCCACAGACGTAGGGGAGTTGAACGCTCCCTCCAGGTCACGTGGGCAGGATGTGGGTTTCTGTGGGTGAAAACTCCCACACTTTAGAGAAATAAGATGCGCAGAGCTACGAAATGTTAATTAACAGCCTCGGTAGATTAGAAAGTCTGCCCAGGGCAGTCCTGAGTTATCCCAAACTGTCCTGAACACACAGCCAACTTTTATCAGATTAACACAAATTCATTCTTCATAGAGAGTCACCGCAGATCTCTTCAACTGGTCGTCACTTTGCCAGTTGTCTAGAGACCGCGGATCCTGGAACTCTCCACTCCAGAGGGTTTGTTTTACGGGAGTCTTCGGTCTTCACTCCAGACCACAAAGACCCACTTGTTTTTCACTCGAAAACAAATATGTGTGCACAGAGACAGAGAAAGAGAGAGAGAGGGACAGAGAGGGACAGAGAGCGGCAGAGGGAGAATAATTGTGCCCAAAGGATGAATCAGCTAAACAAAAGCGACTTGGAATGTGAAGAGTGAAAGGACGCGGGAGGAAGGAGGTGCTTCCCTGCAGGGGAGAAAAGTTGTTTAAGAAAATAAGTGATATTTTTTAACTGTCTTCTGTCTACAGTCAAAAACGAGTAAGATAATGCCTGTTGTTGCCTTGTTTTCCCCTTGAAGTATATGACCTTCACCTTGGTTGAACAACAAACCTGTTAACCAAGGCCTGCCTGTCCTGGTGGTGAAGCTCCCTCGTAGCCAACGAAACGCTTTCCCGGGGAAAGTGCAGGTGGCTCCTTCTCTCCAGGGAGCCCTGGCCGGTCGCTGTGAGTGCTGAGCCTCTTTGGGAGTTAAGGACAGACTCGGTTTCTGTCCTGCTTTGTGGACCTGTCTTGGGCAAGTGCAGCTGGAGATCCTGATGCGTAGTTTGAGCCAGCAAAGCACAGAGATTGAGTTGAAGACAGACGTCCTTCCGGAGAGTGACAATTTAGGATCCCAGCCAGCAGTGGGGACTTCTGCGAAGCAAGAAGCCACCCAAGAGTTGAACTGAACCTGGCCCTTGCAGACACAGCACTCCATCAGGGGGCCATCGACACACGCTGACACCCAACATCCCTCTCCCACCAGCAAGGGGGACGAGGACCTTCCTGCTGTCCTCTGTAGCCTGGCTGCAGGAGACTGTTGGACGTGTCCCTGTCCACAGCCTCCCTTGGAATCTGAAGGCCAGAGACGCCGATTTTAGATGACCGGTAACGTTGACGGGGTTTCCCAAACAATCCTGTGAGGCTGTTTGATAAACTCTGCAGTTTGGAAGGAGACGAGTGATGGGCGTTCGGATTGAATCATGCGCTCCCGCAATCCGAGCCTCTGCCTCCAACAGCAGACGCGTCTGTGCTCAGCACTGGTGGCTAGAAAGTCTGTTCTACATTTGCTGGCCGACACATTGGGGGGTGTCAGCTTTTAATTGTAACTGTCTTGCAGAGCGGTGTTGTTTTAATATCCTGTATAGATTTTTATGTAATACACTTACTTGCAGGCAGCCCGAAGCAAGAATCAATTCTGTGAAGGGCTCTTCTTTTGTTAAAAGCCAATCTTGTTTTAATGATGCATGAAGAAATATTCGAGCATTGACATTTTTCTGTCAGGTTTCTTTTGAAAAATCAATTAAGATAATACTGCTTTGACCTAGTTATCTAGTTAATGCTTATTAGGAATGTAATATGATTTACTGTCAGCATAATAATTTTTGTATCTTATCCCATTAGCTTGTGCATATTTCAAAGTGTATTACACAATGGTCACTTCTTAAAATGTAATGTAGCAGAATACATTAATTAGATTGACTGGGATCGTTAGACAGAAACTATCTCATTGGCTCCTTGTATCAAATTTGTATACAATCGCTATCAAGATATTACATTATTTACATGCCTAAAAACCTGCCTCTTAACCAGAGAGAGGACTTAGCCACTTTCTTTATGCCCAGCTATTCTTTTACAAATTAAAAATAATAGCTATTTTTGCTTAAAATTGATTGGTTCAGGATGAGTCATTATGCATGAAATTTAAGCAAAACAAGTTTCAAACAGATTAAGAACTGTACTCCCAGATTCAGCCTTCATCACCCTGCTATGCTGCGAACATTCAGATAGCATAGGGTGTGCCAGGGAATCAAAAAAATATGCAAAATCAGGTATTGTCTTAAAATAGTCCTTGTCTGTCTTTGTTGCCTTTGTGTTAACAACCGTCGATGGCACTGTCCCGAGGGGAGTCCCCGCCCAGACCCTTGCAGGGAAGTTACCAATGCCCGCCCATTTAGGATTCAGCAGTGACTAGAGGCATGGCCGGCTTAACCTTGTTAAGTAGAACCCAAATCCAATCTCTCGCTGCTTCCATGTGAGAAGAGACCAGTCTTGAAAGGTGGGCTGGAAAGTTGGGCTTTCTCAGGTAAGACCTGTTACCCCCTTCTGAGAATCTTCCCGGAATGTTCCAGGTGGCGCAGCCATGCGGCGTTCTTCCGAAAGGACACTGGTGAACTGAGAACGAGCCACGCGCCTCTACTACGACCTCATTTATGCCTGTTCTGTCGGGGCAGTGCCTACCTGCGTGTTTACCTGAGCAATAACCACGACCGACTTCGTCTGGTTGCATCCGAGCCTGTTAGGAGAGTCACCTTCGGCACTTTGAGTTTCCACGTCATCCTTGTGTTCCCCCTTTCACCCCATCCGTATTGTTAACATTATCACCAAATAACACACGTGGACACATTCAAAATACCTTGCTTTGCCACTGCATTGTGGAGTGTTAAAAATAAGCCAGTACAATATGTAGAAATCAGGGTGACAATCAACGACACGGTGGAGTTTCCAAAGAACGCCCCACTTTAGCTGGATCTTTGCATCTCCCCAATTCCCTCTTGTTTACATAACATCTTCCTGAGTCACTGAGGCCCAAAGGTGCCCTTTTGAGTCATATGTCTGCCATACGTCATTCCAAATTTACCAGTAAGATATTTTCACTTAGCAAAAGTGACCTTGTTTTACAAACCAGCATGATGAATTTATGTGGGTACCTCAGTGGAGCCGTTCATTCCCAGCCTGGTAACATTTTAATCAATTAAAAGAGAAAAGTCAATGAGCATGGCTTCTGCTGCCTATAGGATATTTTACATTTTCTACTCTTTTATTTAAAATTTCAAATTTTTTTTAATTTAATTTTTTTGGTTACTCACAATGAATCTTTCTCTCCCTCTCTCATTCTCTCTCTCTCTCTGTCGCCATCGTAAAATGTATCTCTCCAGGGGCATTTAGGGTCCAAAAGGTTGCCAATTGTTCTTAATGCAGAGAGCATCTGAACCCTGTAGTGTCTCGATTTGAATAAAGCCAGGAGTGATTTGGCTGATGTGATGGCGTCTTGAAATGCTAAGTGGCAGCGAAACGGAAGCGCAGTGCGGCGGTGCGCCGGGCGAGAGAAACGCGCACAAAGGAGGGCGGACGAAGACAGGAGGAGTCTGAGTACAGACTCGATGGGAACCCATTGTCGGTCACGCCCCGCAAGGGAGCAGCGCCGCGGTGCTCTCAGGAGTGTGCACATTTGCACGCGGCTTGCAGACTTGGGCTCTGCTCTGGGTGTGTCGCTTTTAAGCATCCAATTAATTGACCTGACCTGACGGTGGGACGAGCTCTCTGCTTTCAGAGGGCCACCACTGCGGACCGTGGTTTTAATTACATGAAATACCCATCGTGGGTTGCAATTGGAAACCGGAAATTATTGTTCAACCATCATTGATCAAATGCATCGTCCAAATAAAGAAAATTAGGCTGGTAGACGGGAGCATTTGGATTTGAATTTTGCATTATTATCTCTTGCCTAACTAGGCACTTTTTGTGTGTATCTGAACTCTTTTGCCTTTTAACTGTGCCTGCAGTTGCTATAGTGATGGCATAATTTTTGTAATGGTCTAAAAATGACACTGGCATAGATACTGACAGATAGGAATTAATTCACTAACAAGTAATTATGTAGCGAAATGTTGACTGCCATGCAGAAGGTGCGCGGTGACACATTTTCTGTTTTTCAGGGATGGCAGTAACATTAGCGTTGGTCATTAGTGGTAGACATCTCAGTACAGTGTTGGATACAGACTTATATGCAGACCTATTTAGTTACCTGTGTGACAGCCTTGTTCAGGACACCAGAAACAGCTGTCCTAGCCTGTATGAGCCAAAATAATTAGGCCTGTCATCTTCTTGCTCTGATTTCCCCTTCAACCTGCTCCACAAAATGCAAATATTTGGCTTTCATTGTCACATTCACCTTGACATGGATATTGCTTTGGCGCATAACTGGATGAGATGACTCAGAATTTGCATTGTTCATTCTAATAAATTTGCTCTGGCTCCATCGCATGGCAGCAGCCATCAGATAAAGTCTCCCGGAGTGTCATCAATCACCGGCCCTGACAGACGGCTTTTGCCTTCATTTGTTACATACGAGAACATGCTTAATTATTTGTCCTGTAATTAGTTGGGAAAATGTCAGGAAATGTCAACTCTCTGTTCGCTGTGGAAGGACCCGGTTTGAAAGCCGGGATGACTGAAGTGTCATTAATGCTGCCTAACTAGAGGAGATCAGCTGGGGAAAGGGAGAGCTTCTAGAAAAGTAATCACGGCGAGTTAGGGAAACCGGGGAGGCGGCACCATAACAAGACGAGAGTCCTATTAGCAAACCGTTGTGTTTCTCATCTGCTCGTCCTCACAATAAAATCGGCACGAGCAAACCGAAGAACAAATATATTGGATTGATGTAATTTCTGTCACATACTCCTTGGCGTTCCGTAAGCCAGTCATGCTTAATGTATTACTATAGGGGCATCTAATATTTAATTTGCAGATTTAAAGCTCATCTTACCATTCGATCGCACAGTGCGAAATTCAGTGAATATGCAAAGGCGAACGGTTTTGCATTCATCTAATCACGTGATGAATATGTAAAATTAAAATCATCGCCCTGCTTTTAGAACCTTTTGCTAATAAGAGCAAATTGCCGTTAATCATCACTTGGCAACAAAAAAAGGCAAACAAAAAATACGTGTAAAAATCTGCAGCGAGGGTAAACAAGACGCAGGCAGTCTTTGGGCTCAGAGTAAGTTCACGTAGAGAGACGTCGCGCCCACACCTGGAATTCATGGGCAGGCCAGCTCATTGTGATTTCAGCACTGGCTAGAGCACCTTCAGGACATTCCCTAGCTAACTAAGAGGGAAACAGATTCATTAGGAAGAAAGGACATTTTCTACCATGACAGGCAACTTCATTTTGAAATGGATTCACCAGGGTTTTTAATTGTTCTGCTACCAACGCTCTGAAATCTAATCGGGGGTGTGTGCAGTCACATGTTGTGAATGACGCTGCTTCATCAGTGTGTGCAGGGCCCGGCGTTTGTTAATAAAATGCCGTTCGCAAATTCCACATCTCAAGACATCAGCTGTTTCTATATTGTTGTCAAAAATAATATGTTCAGGTGAGATCTTTCATTACTTGGTTATCTATAGCATTCCGTGTCTCAAAAGCAAGCAAAATATTGTTAGACCTCTTAACAAAGAATAATTAAGATGACATTCTGCAGTTGAACAATTCACAACTTGTCGTAGGTATAGTGGAGCTAACAATGAAATGGTTAAGAATCTATTCTAGGAGGAGTGTTGCAGTGGTTCTGTGCACGAAAACTGAGTGGCAGGCCAAGGCCATTCCAAGGAACAGCACCCTCAAAAGGGAGGAACAGTGAAATTTTGCCGGCAGGACTGGGAAACTGAGTTCGTGTTGTCCCTCCTGGTAGATCAGGCTTGAGCAAATCAGACACGTTATTTTATCTTTCAAAATGCAGCAAAGGAATGGAGCCAGCGCTCGGAAGCTGTGTGATACGGGCATTTAATGGCCATTCTTTCTCAATATTCAGATTTTTGAGAAAGATAAAAACACAGCCACAATTATTTTGATGAGGCAGTCGTTCAAAGCATATTCTCATTTAATCTTTGTCCCTAAAATTCATCCAGGGAACGTACTATTATTGGTTTTCCCGAGGGCGGGAGTCCTTCACGTCCACAGCATGGGGACACTTTCATTCTCTTTCTCTCTAAGAAAGGTCTCTGCTAGGCTTTCAAAGACTCAGGCACCGCAGCAGATTATGAAAAGTCCAGCAATTAAAGCACACAGAAGAACAAATTTTCTCTCTAACATCCTGGGATTGCCTTTTGGTTCTTTGCAGGCCGAGTGATCCTTAATGAATGCCAAAGGGATGGTTGAAACCCTTTTGTCAATTAAGTCCTTCAGCCCTCCCGCCTTGACGAGTGGAGACGGGCAGGCACTCGACGCTCCAACAGTGATCTTCTTAGGCAGCAGTCGGGGTGGCGTGGAAGGGAACTGAGGAGGTAGGACATGATTTCACTCTGCCCCGGTCCCTGGACCGCTCAACTTGCCAGAATAAATGGGGACAACTCCCTCTGAACATGGCATTCAAAGGCAAGAGCATCCCACCGACCTGTGTAGTTTGCAAAGTTGCTTCAACTTCCAGCAGGTTTAAGTACCCT
>RJWJ010036742.1:0-15906 GCA_004363605.1 Indri indri | reverse complement strand
GGATATATGCATACACAAAGAGTGCAATGCGCACCCTCCGAGAGATGGACTATGATTTAGATCAGAATGTAGAGCACTCACAGCACATCAAAAGGCTCCCAGTGAACTCCAAGTCATTACTCCCTCAAAAGTAACCATTATTTGGAATTCTAAAAATATAAATTAATTTTACCTGTTCTTGAGCTTCAAATAAATGGAGTCATACAGTATGCATTTTTTTGTGTGTGTCTGACTTCTTTACTAAACATCACTGTGGTTGTTTGTAGCAGTAGTTCATTCCTTTAAAATTATTTGATAGTATTCCACTGCATGACTGCACCACAATTTATCCTTTCTATTGTCCATGGAAATTTATATTGTTTCTAGTTTGGACTATTATGAATAAAGCTGATATAAACTTCCTTTTATATGTCTTTAGGTGGATATAAACATTGGTCTCTATTGGGTATATACTCAGGAGTGGAATTACTGGATCATAGGGAAGGGGCATATGATTAGTTTAGTATTCAAAGATACTTCCAACTGGACTTTTTGAATTGACTGATTTGTGCTTTCATAAGTAATGTAAATTGCTCCACACCCTCAGTCATTTTTATCCATTTTGATTAGGGTTAGTGGCATTTTGCTGTGGTTTTACTTTATATATTCCGGTGGCTAATTATCTTGTGTAACTTTTTAGTGCTTATTAGCTATTTGTATTTCCTATATTGAAAGTGTTCAAGTGTTCTGCCCTTTTTAAAAACTGGAATTATTTTTACTTTTTCTATTAATTTTTAGAAGTTCTTTATATTCTGGGCATCATGCCTATAGCTTACTGTCAAATTATTAAAATAATATGTATATAAAAAGAGACAAGTGATAGAGAAAATATGGTACAGGTTAATAATTAGAGAATCTTGGTAAGGGAGGTATGAGAGTTCTTTGTACTATTCTTTTAATATTTTTAAACCCTAAAATTATTTCAAAATATAAAATTACAAAATAACAAACTTTACTAAACATAAGATTTACATGTATTTCGATGAACTTCTCTTAGTAACTTTTAAAACAAATTGATAGAAAAATCAGTGAAGAATGAGGATTTTTACCACACAATTAACTAACTTTACCAAATAGAATATTCTGCCCAGTTAGGTTTTGCGATAGCTGGTTCCTGTTCAGTTGGCTCTTTCTTTTTGGGTAGTCATTCGGGAGCTGCAACTGCCAGAAGCTTCTGCCAGGAGTTCTCTTGTTTTCAAACCCTAATCTTCACTCCCCCAACCCATGCCCCACCCAGCTTGAAGTATTCTTAGTCTTTGTGTGTGTGTGTGTGTGTGTGTGTGTGTGTGTGTGTCTTTGCAGCTGATTCGTGCTTGGTTTTTCAGCTTCTCATCTGGGTAGTTTAGGTTTCTGAAAATGGATAATGGATTTCCTGAACAATGTCAAAACATATGATATCTGCCAAAACTCAGATACTTGTCCATAATCTCAATCCTCTAGCCTTGATTATAATAATTAGGATAATATTTATTGAGCTCTTACCATGTGAAGACATTATGTTAATGATGTTTGTCTAATTATTATTATCTGAGACATATCACATTCACATTCTACAAATGATGAACATTCTCAAACTCATATAGAAAGTATGTGGTAGACTCAAGCTGCAACCTGGTATTTTTTCCTGCAAAACCCAAATACTTAGTCCCACCAATACATTGCTTCCCCAAAGGGAAGACCTGAAAGAAGAGCTAGCGATGGGGCCTGTAAATGGAGAGGTGAGTGCTAACTACAGGTTATTTTCTATCTTTCTTGCAACTGTTTGGGAACCTTCTGATGGGAAACGCAGCTCAGGATCCACCCTAATGATTCAGAATTCTCCTGAGCACTTCAGCCTCTCCAGAGACTGCTCTTAGTATCTCCCCATTCATGTCATTTAAATGGAACTAATGCTGCACAGTATACCCCGATGTCAATGATAAGACCTTCGGAGGGTGTGGGAATGTGGGGATTCCCCTTCCTGCCTTGTCCTTGGTTTGTATTTGGGAGATTTTACTGAGCTGTTTGCCTTTATGAAAAGATGCCCGCTGTCTCTGCGCTGCCCTCACTGCGGCCAAAGCACCTGCTGCACTTTGCCCCTCAACAGGGGAGTGTCTTTACTGGAGCTGACATGTTAATTTGACCTTTTTTCTCCATCAGATGAAAAAATATTGGTAAGATTATTAGAGGGAGGGGAAGAGAAGGCACAAGTTGAAAAAAGAGGGGAGAACTGTGGATATATTTGTAGTGAATTGATTTCAAACTCTTCATAGATTTGATTGTTAAAATTCAACTAATTTTATCCAACTAATCTGATTCTTAGGGCTAAATCTTCTGCAATACATTTAGCCAAGGTTTTTTTCATAGTGAACCTACCTTACACAATTATAATGTGAAACTTCCTGTGAAGAACAATTCTGGTGCTCACCTTATGAAGACATAAGTTGACCTTCCATCGAGTCAGTATTGGTCCTTTGGGTGAGGATTCTTATGATTCTTATGCTTCAATTGAAGTGGGTTTGGAAGATAGTAAGTGGGTATGCAGGATAAGGAATAGGTGATTTTAAGCATGAAGGATCTTGGAATCAGAAAAGAAACTTAGTATTTTTCTCTTGGTTCCCTGTGTTTACTCTGACTTCTCTTCCTAAAATTTATGTCAAATTAGACAATGCATGTTTTTGTGACCCTGTCATCCTATTCTATATCTAGTCACATATTTTATTTTTAGAGAAATGAACTCACAAGTTCATGTTAAATCTGGAGAAAAGGCAAAACAAAATAACAATAAACATGACTTTGTTCTTTGACCCTGGGGGCAGATTCGCAGTCACCTGGGGGAACATTTTCTCCTCTCCTTGCATGGGAAAATAACATTTCAAAAGACAATTCAGGAGAAGTTATGGGTGCTACCTTCTAATGGTGTAATCCCAGGGTCAGTGAGAACTCTTGCAATCTGACAAGTCACAAGTCACACTCATTTCTGACTCACATTCCCCTCTCTGTCTCGTGCTGTTTTTCCTAAGGTCAAATCACTTCAAGAAACATGTGTTGGATATTTAATTATGTACCATGATCGATCTTATTTTGAGTAAAGATGATTCAGATCTGGTCCCTGACCTTAAATATCTCACAGTCACAAAGAAAGACAAATAATTTCAATATAATTTGTTAAGAGCTATGATGGAGGTAAGTACATGATGCTGTAAGTACATTATGCTGTAGGTGCATTGTATATCTAAGATGGACTGGGTGTTTGTGTGTATATTTGTGTGTGTCTGTGTCTATGTGTGTTGGGCCTGGGGATGGGGAATGGGAAAACGTATGGAAGTGTTCCTAGAGAATATTTTTCTTAAACAGAATCTTGAAAAATATGTGGTTATGAGCCTCACAAAGAAGGGATAGAAATCAGTTCTCTTAGGTATATACCCACTGGTAGAATTGCTGATTTGCATGGTAACCTGCTAGCCATCCTAGTATAAAGTGGTATGCCATTGTGATTTTGGTTTGCATTTCCCTTATAGCCAATGACCTTGAGCATATTTTCATGTGCTTCCTGGCTGTTTGCAATATCTGGAAATAATGTTTATTTAGATTCTTTTTTCCTCTGTTAGATTATTTGTCTTTTTATTATCAAGTTGTGTTTTTTATGTATTCTAGATACTAGTCCCTTATCAGATACATAATTTGCAAAAATTTTCTCCCATTCTGTGTGTTATCCTTTCATTTCCTTAATGGTGTCTTTTGAAACACAAGAGTCTTTAATTTTGATAATGTCCAATTTATTATTTTTTATTGAAAGTGTATATTTGATGTATATTTAAAACAATTAAGCAAACAAAATTTAAAAATTGAATTACATATCTTCTTCAAAACTCAAACTATAGGAAAACAAAATTGAAATAAAGAATATTGAGAAGGAATATAGAGTCCCTTTGGGAATTAGGTAAGAGAATTTTATCCTTTCAAAGATTTAGAGTTTGGTGGCCATGGTTTTTATTTTACTAAAATTGAGTGAACATCTCTACCTCCATATACCTGATATAAGGGTGCTATCATGTAAACATTATGTTCATATCATCTGATAATGAGAGTGTTTTTGTTTTGACAGATTTTCCTGGATTTGTAAAAGAGAGGAGATAAAAGATGTATTTTGAATTTAAAAATAACCTTTAAAAATTAACTAATCCATACATTGTTAAAGTAGAACAGTAAGGATTCTTTTCAGGATTCTTTTCAGGATTCTTTATTTGGTGGTAAACAGATGTAGAAGAGAAGAGACATTAGGTCAAATTTTTCCACTAGTGGTGACATAGGCTCAGGACAACTGAACTCCTGTCTGGAAGTAAGATGTTGTGGGAGAAATCCCGGGAAGTGAGGAAAGCAGCAGGAGTCTGCGGCTAAACAGCAATGGGTAAAGGTAGAAGAATTATAAATTGGGTTGTGTCATATAGATGATGCTTGCATTGGACAAGCCTGTTTGCTTATGACCTTCAGCCTACAAAATCAACAAGCAGCAATGCCAAAAAGCTAAAGCACCAGTTAAATAGAAGTGCGATGGGACCTTCCTTCCAATGCCAAATTCCAACTTTAGTCTTAAGACCAATTATGAATTGAAATCTTTCATCACTTCAACTCACAGACCAGACCAATCCAGAACATTTTCATCACTCCAAAACAAACCCATGCACTCCTTATCCATCCTCCTACAGTCCTCCTATACCCTCTAGCACTATTTAGCATATAATGATGTCTTACTGAAAAGGGAGACAAAATATGAGACAGACAAATCAGATACAGGTGACAGAATTCCTCCTTCTGGGACTCCTGAAAATTCCTGTAGTTCAGTAGTTCTTGACTGGAATTCAGGGGCTTCTTCAATTTGGAGTGAAACGCTCCGTCTTTATTTTTACTTTCCTCTAATTAAAAGTTGACATTTACTTCCAGTTTGAATGTATATAACTAATTCATACCAATATTGGAAGTATCTATGACTTTGTCAACAATGGAAATTAGAAGTATTAATATTTTTATATCATGTTGCAGTTGTTGAAGAGACCTCCAAATATTTAAGCTCATCATTATTTTGAAATAAAGGTGAATATTAGAACCACCACATTTCAAAAATTTAATGTATTAATAAGGAAGCACATGTATTGCTGTTTACACATTTTTCTAAAACTATTTTGATATAACTCGTAACCCTACACATTTTATTTGATGTATTAAAAATGTTATTTTGAGACATTTTTACCAGATGGATAAAGGATTGACAGCCCAACCCTTGCATAGGACCTTAAACTTTATACTTTAAAGCAAATTTATTTCCCTCTTTTTGGAACAGCTCCATGAAATTTTATTATTACATCCAAATTCTTTCAAGTCTCTCCAGGGATATTGCAGGCCTTCTAAACAACTGTGCTTCACTATGTGACAAGTTATTTTTTATTTTACTTTATTTAATTAATGATCATTTATGGAATGAAGCTCTATGCTATGTCTTATAAAGGACACAAATGAAAAAGACATAGACATGGTTTTTCAAAGGAATAGACCGATTATACAGATAATGTTTAGCAGAGAGATGATGGGCTGGAGGTGGGCTGAGTAAGAAACTAGGCAAACAGGTGGCTTAAATTGGAAATTCTGTGTGAACGTGTGTTCTGATATTTTGGAAGTTTATTCATAGTTGAGACTGAACAGAGCTCAAGCTGAAGCTACAGACAGCAATGCCACGGGCATCCTGAGTTACCCCTTGGCTCCCCAGCTTTCTCAAGATAGATTATGTTCTTGAAGAAATATCATTTCTACAAGGTATATTGGCTCTTGCTGACTTCTTATACCTTTGTGACTTCCTTTCAGAAAACAAGAACATCTTTAAAAATTTTACATAATCATAAGGGGGGAGATATGGCAAGAGCATGTAAGACTCAGGGGTTTTAGTTGATAATAAACTGAAATTAAATGACATGACATTACAGATTAATCCAGTCCATATTTATTATTGTATTATTAAAAGTGTGATATACAGAATAAGGAAGGTGATTTTTTAAAAATCTACTCTACATTTGCCAGATGATACCAACAATGAATGCATCATCTTTTAAAGTATTGTTTTGCAACACTGAAAATGTTCCAATGAAAGCAGCATGATCATCTTCTAAAGATCTTATATAGGGGCTTCCTGAAATTTTTGGTAGTCATTGGGGGCAATTCCTAAGCCCTGCAACTCTGAATTATATAATTTTATAGGTTATGCATGCCTATATTTAGCATATAGAGACTTCTTACTGAAAAGGGAGACAAACTATGAGACAGACAAATCAGACTCAGGTGACAGAATTCCTCCTTCTGGGACTATCTGATGACCCACACACCCAACACCTGCTATTCTTCTTATTCCTGGGTGTCTACCTGGTCACTGTGCTTGGAAATTTGCTTCTCATTTCCCTTGTTCATATTGATTCCCAACTTCACACACCCATGTATTTTTTCCTCTGCAACTTGTCTCTGGCTGACCTCTGTTTCTCTACTAACGTAGTTCCTCAGGCCCTAGTCCACCTACTTTCCCGGAAGAAGGCCATTTCATTCACACGTTGCACAGCTCAACTGCTACTCTTCCTCATTTTTGGGTGCACACAGTGTGCCCTTCTAGCAGTGATGTCCTATGATCGGTATGTGGCAATCTGTAGTCCTTTGCATTACTCTAGCATCATGACCTGGAAAGTGTGTGTCCAGCTGGCCACAGGATCGTGGACCAGTGGCATTCTGGTATCTGTGGTAGACACCACCTTCACACTAAGGCTACCCTACCGAGGCAGTAACGGTATTGCTCATTTCTTTTGTGAGGCTCCTGCACTACTGATCTTGGCATCCACAGACACCCGCACATCAGAGATGGCAATTTTCCTTATGGGGGTTGTGATTCTCCTCGTACCTGTTTCCCTAATTTTGGTATCCTATGGCCACATCATAGTGACCGTGGTCAAGATGAAGTCAGCTGCAGGGAGGCTCAAGGCATTTTCTACCTGTGGTTCACACCTCATGGTGGTCATCCTCTTTTATGGGTCAGCAATTGTCACTTACATGACACCCAAGTCTTCCAAAGAGCACGAAAAGCTGGTGTCTGTTTTCTATGCCATGGTGACCCCCATGCTTAATCCCCTCATCTATAGCCTGAGGAACAAGGATGTGAAGAGAGCTCTAAGGAAAGTAGCCACAAGGAGTTTCCCATGCAGGCTTGGAACCTCACAGTAACAGTGAACTCAGAGACCCTGCTGGCTTTCTACCTGTAAGACTTGCTGGGTAGTCTTCTTTGTGAAACTAAAATATGCTAAGATTTAAAGTGATGAATATGGTAATTACCCTGATTTGTTAATTATATAATGTATACATGTGTTGAAACATCTCAATGTACCCCATAAATATGTACAATTATTATATGTCAATTATAAATAAAAATTAATTGATAAAAATTGGTAAGATTCTCATCTTTAGGCCTTGTCCATGGACACACCCTCTACCTTTCATCTAGCATTTCCGTTGTAGAAGGAGAAGGACAATAATTCATGGAGCAATAGGAAGAATGATCTGCTTCCTTCTTTTTGGCCTTTTGATACTTAAGGGTTAGGAAATCACCTGAGAAACATTCACATTTTATAAACCTTATAAAATCTACCATTTTAATCATGCAATATATTATCATCTATCTATCCCAGATCCTACTCCAAGTTCTTTATCTTTCAGTATTTCTGAGTCTCTCTGGATCATCAAATGATCAGTAAACTAATAAACATTATTTATTCACTCCCTATGAGGTAGGTGCTACATGTGGGAACAGGAACCGTAATGGACGTGGTGTGCATGCCGGGCACTGCTCCCTGTGATCCTTTCTGATGGGTCTTTCCCCTGCTTTGGCTAGTTTCTTCACATTTTTGTGCTTGATTCTGCTAAATAGGCAAAGTAGACCCTTTTTAGATCTTTGGGGTTTTCTTTATCTGCAGATCTCTCTTCTCTGTTATTTTTTCTGTTATTTATGAAGGTTCACCTCATTTGTTTCTAGTCTCTCAGCAACCAGTTAATAAGTGTGACTCTTTTCTTTTTGTACGTTATGATCCAGAAAAAGAATCAGATAGTCCTTGTTGAATTTATTGAAGATTATGTCTGATATGCTTCTGTGTGGCCCAAAGGAACCAACAACATACTGGCCAGGTGAGGGCTTTTCACTGATTTCCTGGGTATGAAGGACAAGACTCATTTGATCATAGGTTTCCAGTTTGGCTGATGAGGTAACACTAGTGATAATCTCTGAAATAGGAATTCAGTCTAAGAAGCAGTTTTGGTGAGGAAAATGAGTTTAGTTTTTGACATGAATTAAAAGATACCTTTGAGGTACCTTTAGGGAATTGATGTGAGTCTGAGGTACCTTTGGGGAGTGAATGTGGGCATGTCTTACGGACAGTTGCAAATATCTGACTCTCAAGCTCAGGGTTGATGAAGTCACCACCCCTTCACCACCGCCTCTCTAACCTTGATTGTGGGGATGGTTTCATAGGTATATGCCTAAGTCCGAACTTACCAAATTGTATACATTAAATATATTAAGTTTTTTGTACATAAATTGTACTTCAATAAAGCTGTTAAAAAAAAAGCAACAAAGTGACAAAAGCACTAAGGCTATTGTTGGAACTGTGTGGAATACAATGTTTCCAGTGATTAAGTGCTTGTAGGTAATTGAGATGGAGTAGTCAGAGATGTGGGAAGGAAACCAAGACAGAAGGAAACCAAGACAGAGTGGTATTCGGGAAGCAAAAGGCATAGAAATTTTCAAAAGGAATGCATGAGCAATGTAAGGTCTATAGCAGAGAGCAGCAAAATTAAGATTAAACATTGGTCATTGGACATGTTAATATAAAGACCATTAATGACTTTGAAAGCTCTATTTCAATGATATGATAGGGGCAGAAACTAGATTTCAGTGAGCAAATGGTGAATGCAAAGAAAGCAAAATAGAAATCATGAACTTCTTTTTTCAGGAAGCTGTCTGATATTAATGGGTATGGGCTTTATTTTGGAGATAATAAAATTGTTCTAAGCTTAGATTTTGGTGATGGTTTCACAACACTGAATATGCTAAAAAAAAACATCTATTGCAAACTTTAAGTGGGTGATTTTTTTTGGTATATGAGTTATTTCAATAAAGATGTGAAAAAATAAGTCTGAGAGTAAATGAGAAGGATAAGAGGAACGTGGGATCAAGATTATAATTTATTTTTCTTTTAAGGGGTGGGGCATGTTTGAGCTTGAGAGGGAAGTAAAAGAGAGAAAGAGGTTGAAGTTACAGTTGAGACAGAGGAGATACTAGAGGAAGGATGGTCCGTGAGGAGGCAAGAGGCTTTGTAATCAAATACACAGGTAGAGAGGAGAGGCATTGCTTCTTCTTGGACTAAAGAGAAACAGGCATAGTTGTAGGCATAGATGGACACATTTTTAGATGTAAGGCCATAGTAAAAGTCATTTAAGTCTGATAACCCCAATTTTCTTGATTAAGTAGAAGTTGTTTTGAATTGAAGAAGGAAAAGAGTGGAACAGGGAAAACCAGCAAAACACTTGGATGTTAGCCGAGAACAATAAGGTATGACTAAGTGTATTAGTTTCTTACTGCTGCTGTAACAAATTACCACAAACTTAGTGGCTTAAAACAACATGAATTTATTATCTTAGAATTCTGGAGTTCAGAAATCCAAAATCAATTTCACTGGGCCAAAATCAAGGTGTCAGTAACCTGCATTCCTGTCTGGAAGCTCTAGGGGGAGAATTCACCTTGACTTCTTCAGCCTCTTGAGGCTGCCTACATTCCTTGGCTCATGGCCCCTTCTTCCACGTCCAAAACTAATAGCGTATCATCTTCTCTCTTCTATAACCTCTGCTTCCATCCTTGCACTCTCTGTCTCTCACTCTGATCCTCTTGCCTCCCTCTTAGAAGGACCCCTGTGATGACACTGGGCCCACCTGGATAATCCAGAATAATCTGCCTGTCTTAGATCCTTAAATTAATCACATCTGCAAAGTACTTTCACCGTGCATGGTACCACATTCACAGGTTCCAGGGTCTAGAATGTGGACATCTTTAGAAGGATTACTATTTAGGCTACTATACCAAGCTCAAGAAAAAGGAATATGAAGAAGTAATTCAAGTTTGGCTAAAACTGGAGACTATAAATTTTTAATGGTATAAATCTGTTTAATTGTGTGATCGCCATCATACAAATAGAACCCCATGATCTGCCTTTTCCTTCGAAAATTCTTGTGATTATTTTACAGAATGGGCTGCCCTTCTGAAGCCCTTGTTACACAGAGCAGAAGGACACCTTGTGAGGGAAACTAAACTGGTCCTTGTACCTCATGATACAGAGAGGTAAGGTTGTTTATAGAGCTGCTGGAGAGTACGTGCCTGTGCAGTAAATGCTACTTGACCCTGTAATTATCAATGAATTGTTAGGAATATATTTACACAAATTTACACTGCCCATACCCAAGGCTGTTATTTTCTGAGGGTCCAGAGTTGGACTATGTTCACTGGACAAAATTATAAAGAGAGGCTTCTGTGTTGATTGAATAATACAGAAGCTTGGAAAGCACAATTGATTTTATCCAATCACAATCAGATTACAGAAAAAAATCTAGTAAACAAAGAATCTTCGGGTTATTTACAGCAGTTTCCTATAATTTCTCCACTTATACTTGACTGAGGAGTTCTGCACCATTTCTGTCAAGAAGCTCTCATACCCCAGATGGACCACTTGAGATTTAGGCAGCTGTTAGTGTCAAGCAGTCTTTCTCCAGATGAGGCACAGACTGACTGAGGTAGCAGAGGAAAAACTCTTCAATTGCTAGCCCTCTAAACATGTGTACTTTGTAAACCACTGGGGGTTCTAGGTATCTTTTTGGTATCTCTCTTTCTCACTAGAATGTATATTCTGTGATGCAAGAAATTTATCTGTTTTGTTCACCAATGTGTCTTCAGGGCCTAAACAGGACCTGACGTGCTGAATGCTGATAAAAATTTGTTGAAATTTTGAATTCAAACTCAAAATTTGTTGAAAAGAGTGTGAAAGATTGAAACAACTCTATTATTTATTAGCATTATTTTTTTTATTATTTTATAAACAAAGAAACCCTAGAAATATGTAGGTGGGGTTAAAAAATGAAATGAATGAAGAAGTTCAAAAAAGGTTAAAACAAATAAAAATGTAGTGAAATTATCAACCTTCAGAGGATCCTAACCTGCATAAACTAGCAGCATCCCCAGAGACATTGGTACCATGGTCGCGTTGAATACTGAGCCTGCTACAGTGCTTTCTTTCATTATTCATGTTCTTCCTTTCAGACATGGATCCTAGCGGAAAGTTCAAAATCCAAGCAAGCATACTATGTTGCCTGGAAAGAGTAGAGACCAAAACCTATTTGAGGAATTTGTTTTTCTTTTCTTTGCTCTTACATTCCATGCCTTCAGGTTCCATCTAAGTCAGTCACAGTTTCTGAGGGCCCAGGGTCCTGTGGGCCACCCGCTTCAGAGCAGACTTCACTTCACTATTTCTTAAGCTGTAGATGATGGGGTTCAACATGGGAGTCACCACCGTGTAGGACAGTGATAGCACCTTCTTGCTCTCAGGAGAGGTGCTAGATCGGGGTCGGAAGTATGTGAGGATGGCAGTGCTGTAGAAGAGGGAGACAACCAGGAGGTGAGACGAACACGTGGAGAAGGCCTTGCGTTTCCCCTCAGCTGAGGGCATCCTGAAGATAGTGGAGAGGATGCGGACATAGGATCCCAGGATCAGCAAGAAAGGGAAGACGATGAATAGGACAGTGGCTGTCAGAGCCTCCAGTTCAAACAGAGTAGTGTCAGCACAGACCAGTGCAATGACAGGAGGGCTGTCACAGAAGAAGTGGTTTACCCTGTTGGGGCCACAAAAAGGGAAACTGAAAATCCATGTGGTTTGAACAGTGGCCACTGGAACTCCTGAGAACCATGAGGCAGCTGCCAGCTGGGCACAGGACTTACGGCCCATGATGACTGGGTAGTGCAAGGGGTCACAGATGGCCACATAGCGGTCATATGCCATCGTGGCCAGGAGGCAGCACTCAGCAGCCCCAAAGAAGAAGAAGAAATACATCTGAGTGGCACAGCCAAGGAAGGAGATGGTTGTGTCTTGGATGATCAGGGTCCCCAGCATCTTGGGCACAATAACCAAGTTGAAACCTATCTCCAGGAAGGACAAGTTTCTGAGGAAGAAGTACATAGGACTTTGTAGAGCAGAGTCACCTGTAGTGACCAGGATGATGATGACATTGCCCATTAAAGTAACCAGGTAAATGATCAAAAAAAGGAGAAATAGCAGAGCTTGCAGCTCAGTGGACAGGGCTGAGAAGCTTATAAGAACAAATTCACTGACAATTGTCCAGTTTTCCCACATCATTCTTCTGCCCAGGATTTCACTGGGCATTCAAACTCTAGGAAGGTAGGAAAAAATCTTCATATGTTACTTATAAGTCTATCATATCCTTAGAAAGGGAACCACCTGTGGACTCATACTCCACCTTTCTGATTACAGTTGTTGAGGATCAAACACACATACTCTCCAGAATGTAATAAAAAAATTTGACCATTGGATTCACAAATTTTTTGGAAGAATTCTATTCTTTTTTCCAGAATTGAAAAATACCACAGATATCTCTACATGTCCTGACTTTTCTCTTCTCAATAGAGGATGGTCAAAGTCAGAGCTTCACCATCATGCTCCTACCCTATCTCTCAATGGTCAATGGCGCTAAGAGAGCCAGGCAAGCGTTTATGAAGAAGAGGGGTCTTGACTCACTATGAAAGGTGGTGAGGTCAGGCAGGGTGTATTTTCTGCAAAACAAAAGTGTTAGAAGGAAAAATGAAGGAAAGTGAACCAACAATTACCAAATAAATCCTGAGAAGCAGACCTGAATGTGTCCCAGTCTCAAGAAGCCTATACTGAGGAGATTTCACCATATTGTAGGAATCTCCATTTCTACACTCAGAAAATTGCAATACAAACAAGAAGACACACAATACAGGAAGCACAGCTTGTCTTGATCCTAGGGCCAAATATTCTCCATGGAGCTGTGTGTGTCAAGATAGCATCAGAACTGTGGACAGATTCTAGATGTGTTAAGCATACACTTTTCATCAGCTCTCTTGATTAACTTGTGTTTTGACTCTCAAGAAATTTTGAAGCACACATTTTACATGTTAATAAAGTTCAACTAATATATGCAAGTGTGACTATAGGAAGAACTCCTGTTAAAAAGAAACAGAAGATTTCATCATTGTATCAATAACTAAGCTTCAAAATTGGGACCCTGAGATTCTTTCTCATTACTATAAACTTAAATGAAGGAATAAATCTAAAGCACTTAGCATATTCTCTGGTACATTATAAAGGCTCAATAAATGCTAACCATCAATTATTATAGCATAATGATAGATGTACCTTCTAAAAATCTTATCCAACTCATTGCCCAAACTCATTGTGCCCTCTACTCTTCAATCCCTAAGACAAACTAATTTATTCAATAAATATTGATTATCACAAGATAATTCTGTGTGCCAGACACTGTTCTAGATACTGAAGATAATACATTAGTAAATAAAACAAGCAAAAATCTCTGTCTTCGTAGAACTCACCCTGTCATAGGGAAGACAGAGGATAAACAAATTATGTCAATAGAATATATGGTATGTTGGATGGTGATAAGAACAATGGAGAAGAATAAAGTAGTGGAGAAGGTGATAAACATTTGGGTGTGGAGAGTGTCAGGGAGAGCTTTACTGAGAAGATGGCATTTGAGTAAAAATCCTGAGCAGGTGCAAGAGGTGAAGTTGGAGTGATGAAGGCAGGAGGGAGGTAAAGAGAAAAAAAAGGGAGAAAATGCTATTTTAACTTTTTTTTTTTTTTGCTGATCCTTATTCATTTAAAAAAACTCAACCAGAGTGTTGCTTCTTCTGTGAAAACTTCTTTGATACCTCATCTATTTTTATAGTAAGAATGAACATTTATGAAGCACCAAACAAGTGCCATATACTATTCTAAGTGTTTTGCATGTATTATTTAATTCTCACAATAACCTAAAGATACAGTTACTATTATTAGGCCCATTTTAAAGTTAAGGAATGTGAGACACAGAAAAGTTGAGAAATTTTTCCAAAGGTAGGTATCTAGCAAGTATTGGTGATCTGACAGAAACTCTGATTAAGGCATTTACTGTCTTTCAATCACTCCCTACCACTCTTGGGATAAAGTACAAACTCTTTAACAAGGTCTTTTTCTCTGATCTCTGCTTATTTTTAGGGCTTCAAATACCCCACACAGCTTATTCTTTAGCCACACCAAAATATTTTCTGTTCCTTGCACACATCATGTCCTTTCACGCCACCCTTCTTGCATTTGTGCATGCAGCTCTCTTCTCTTCAAACCTCTCCCCATGACGACATACAACTTTCTTCTCATCTTGCAAGTCTCAGCTGAAGCGTTCTTTGTGAAGTTCCCCTGTCCTCCTTTGGCAGAATCAAGGAATTATTTATTTTATTCTCTCATAACGCTTTGTGCAAACCTCCGTTAGAGACTTTTATAATTGTATACATGTGCATCTTTTTATGTTATTATAATTGTTAATACCATGAGGACAAATCTATTCTTTCATCATTGTATCTTTTGCACCTAGCAGAGTGCTTAACTCCAAGTGCTCAGTGTTTAAAGTAGCCTGAGGCTTTAATTATTTTTACAGTAGATTGATGACATTATTTGATCTCTAGCTGAGCCTACAGTCACATCTCTGAGTGTCTGTTTCATAGGTGGTATATTAAGTTATCTTCCAAGGAATATTTATTTTGTTTAAATTTTTTGCTATGTTCTGATAAAATATTTTAAAGCTTTATTATGATAGCTTTGCATCACTCAGTGTGCCACTCCCTCAAATATTTAATCGCTTTTGTCCTGTCCCCTAAAATGGCCCCCTCTTGCATCTTAAGGCCCTAGGGCTGCAAGAAACACAGTGTGAAAACTTGACTTAGGACTTTGCATCTGCCTCCTTCCCATAGTTGTAATTCCACATTTTCCTTCATTTGTCCTGATTCCTTTCTAATCTTCTCCTTTATATTTCCTTCTTTTGATCTATCCTTTCCTCTCTTTCTCTTTCATACCTTTCATCTTTCTCTGCTGCTTTTAATTTTTATGTTTTCCCCCTACTAAGTGTGGAAAGGATGGTAGAAGGGAAGTTGCTGGTAAGATTTTGAAGAATCGACTTTCCTATAACTGCATGTGTATTTATGGCTGTAAAGATGTCATCGATGTAGTATAATCCAGGTACTAGTTGACTACTGGTCTTACAAAGCACAGAACATTTGACATTTGACAAGTGTGGTTGTGACTGCAGCCATCAGAGAGAGGGAGAGAGAGCCCTAGGGGGAGGAAAAGTTACAGGGAAACTTAGTTGAGGTTGCCTGGTCAGCTACTTCTCTGTGTCCAGAGCATCTCTTATCAGGCGTAACGTCTTAGAGATTCTATGTTTTGTTTCAATAAGGAAGAACTAGATAACGTACCTAAGAGAACTTTGTGAAACTCCAAGGACTTTGAAGCTGTAAGTTCATAATTAAAATTCTGGCTATTGCAAAGATGTGGAAACAACCCAAGTGTCCATCAATACATGAGTGGATTAATAAAATGTGGTATATGTATACCATGGAGTACTATTCAGCTTTAAGAAACAATGGTGATATAGCACCTCTTGTATACTCCTGGATAGAGCTGGAACACATTCTACTAAGTGAAGTATCCCAAGAATGGAAAAACAAGCACCACATGT
>RJWJ010036741.1:0-15896 GCA_004363605.1 Indri indri | reverse complement strand
AAGAAAAATGATATAAAATCAGTAATACAAGCATCTACATTACGAAACTGGAAAATGAAGAGCTGATTCATTCCTAAGTAAGCAGAAGAAAAGAAATCATAAAAATTAGAGTAGAAATCAATGAAATTGGAAATTGGACATTAAAAAATAAAAAGACTGCCTGTGTCTCGCACATTTGCTAACAAATTAAAATTTTTTTGTACTTTTTATTTTTCTGCTGTTTTCAAAGTTTAATAGCTATTTCCATTTACTAACATGTCACAAGTCCTATCACATAATTTACCCATGTTTCTATTACCTTAGAAGTTTACCTGGCCACTTGGTATATTGTTTAGTATACACCAGCAAGTTCTTTAATAGTATGTGTAATATGAACCCAATATTTTAAATAATGACTTTTAAATCCACATGTATATGTTTGTATATAATTATATGCTATATTTTAATTTACACCTATGCACACATATATGCATGGAGATATACACACAACTATATGCGTGTGTTACATTACAAATGCATGCAAGTATAAATGGCTTTCTCTTGATGAGCTTGGAAAAGGTTAATAGGTTATGTCATTTCTCATCTTCCTTCCAAACAGAAAAAAGGGGGAAAGAAGACTAGAATTTGTCACAAATACATGTTCACCTGCTGATGCTGTACAGATGCTATAAGACTTATCGTTTTAGCCCCTACACATCAAATTACTGTCAACATTTATTATGTGTAAAACATAGAGATAAAAACTGGAAGAATAATACAATCTGGTGAGGCTGTCTAGAGATGTTTTTTTTGTCTGGGGAGAGAATCATTACACTCAGAACACACGAGTACCAATACAAAACCTTACATTCATAGTTGATTCTAAGTTGGAGAGAGGGTCAAAAGAGCATCCTAGATCTTTAGTTGGTATTTACAGTAACACTCAAGCAGAACAGGAATTCCAACATTTAATCCCCATTCCTAACTGTCACTGATCTTGTCATTATAAAGGTTAGAGCTGCCCCTGGACACAGGATCTCTTTGTCAAATACAAACCTCCAGTATCTCTTGGAGACACTCCTCCAAGAGCTTCCCTTCCCTCTTCCCCTTTGTCCCTCTCTGTGCTTATCATTATGAGAACCAGAATGGCCTCCGGGGACTCCGTTTTCTTTAATTTCCTGCTTGCATTATGCACAAAAGAAGGTAAGTGTGCAATCTGACTCAGCAATTAATAACACTTTTTATTTAAAACATCCACAGGAGAAATGGCTCTGAATTATCATACATTAATCATTTTACTGTCCTTGGCAGTAATAACATATTAACAACTCAACACTAGGTAATGTTGTCATATGTGGCAGTAAATACTGTTTGACAGAGTATGAGGAAAAGCAGTTATAGATACAGTTCCAGAAATTCCCCTTAATGGACACTGGATGTTTACTGCATCTTAAGGGAATGGGGAGATGTGAGACGACAGGTCAGAGAAGACATCCCTAATAGTAGGAAGGAGACAGAGGATGTTATTCATAAGAGACAGGCAGAAGACAGCCACAGCAGGCAGATGTCCTGAACTTCTTCACACAGGAATGAAGCAGATCTTGTACAAGGGTGGCAAAGAAAAACTCCCAGCGGAACTCGAAGTGGCATTAAGCTTGTTTGGATCAATCAAAGATTTCAGGTTAAAGTTCTGTAAAATGCTGGTCAGGAATAAAAACAGCTCCATGCGGGCCAGTCCCTCTCCCGCACAAATCCGTTTTCCTGAAAGTAATAAATACCAGGGGGAGTTACTACTTATGTGCAACTGTGACTGCAACGGGTGATGTGTTCGTGACTGCCACTCTTTGATGAACTCTTTGATGAATGCTTGGATGGAAGAATCAATTGATGGATGGTTGGAAAGATGACTGGATATTCAGCTGAACGAAGAATAGGCACACTTGCCATCCCCCTAACATCTGATCTTAACAAAGACCCTTCATTCAACAAATGTTCACTGAATAACAGCTCCATACCAAGCAATTCATTAAGTATTCCCACATTATAACATCTCCCTTGATGTTTTGACTTTAAATCTGTATATATTCACAACCACATCCATATTCTCAGGTTTCCTGTTCCTAGTCTGAAATTTCATGATCTTTCCCACTCTTCATATCCTCTATGTTTAGCTCAAGCCATACACACTCTTCATCAGCCTCCAATACAACAAGTCTGAAGTTTTATACTACGCTGTTCCTTTTGGCCCAGAGGCAAATTCAGGTCGCACGTCAAATTCTGTTTTCTTTGCACTCTTTGCCATGTACTCAATTAATAAAATCTTGCCCTCTCTGGGTTTCCACGACATAATATTATTGTTTCCAATGAAGCAATGAAGTTCATCTGGAATCATAATTGCCTATTTATTTATTTCATTTATTGATTTTTCTATCGTGCTAAAATGTGAACTCTTGAAGGGAGTTTTCCATCTTTTAATCTTGGTATCTACACAGACAGATATAAAGCAGGCAAAAAGGTCACAGAATAGAGGAGCTTCCATGGCCAGAAACTCAGCACACATATTGAAAAATGGAAATCCAATACCCCAGATGTATGGTCATGACTGGAGGAACAGCAGGGTGTTATGGAATCATTGCAGAGGATCCAGCCTCATTCACAATGTTTCCCTGGCCCCATGGATAGTTGGCAAATGTTCTAACATCCTTGATTTAGAGCAAATATCCTGCTCCTGTGGTTCATTACCTTCTTGAAAATGCCCTGCTTTCTCTCTTTTCCATTTTCTCTGCCTCCTGGGAGGTAGCTGCTGTTAGAATGTGGCTTACACCAGCTTACTGTGCCTCATTGTGGGGTATGAGAGAGCAAGAAGCAGGCAGCTTCTCCCTCTGTCCCCTACACCCAGCAGCCTGTGCTTTGCTTTCCTCTCACACAGCTCACTCCTACTGAATTACAATGGGCTGTTTATTCATCTACTTTCCTAAGTGGATGGGAGGCCCTTTGGTGCCCATTCTGTGCTTGGGTTTTTTTGAGTCATTTTTTTAAATTTCAGGATATTATGGGGCTACAAACATTTTGGTTACATGTTATTACTTTGCCTCACCCAATGCAGGATTGGAGGCATGCCCTTCCCCCAAGCAATGCTCACCACATCCATTACTTGTCAGTTTATCCACTCCCGCCCACGGAACCCCCAGTGAATATTACTACCATGTGATCACATTAGTGTTGATGAGTTACTGCCAATTTGGTGGCAAGTATCTGGGGCGCTTATTCTTCCATTCTTGTGATACCTCACTTCAGAGGATGGACTCAAGCTCTATCCAGGATAATAGAAGAGGTGCTAGATTACTATTGTCTTTTGTAATTGAGTAGCGTTCCATGGTATACATATACCACATTTTATTAATCCACTCATAGATTGCAGGGCACTTGGGTTGTTTCCACATCCTTGTAATAGTGAATTGTGCTTCCATAAACGTTTGAGTGTGGATGTCTTTATTGTACTATGTCTTTTGTTCCTTTGGGTAGATGCCCAGCAGTGCTATTGCTGGATCAAATGGTATTTCTATTTTTAGCTCTTTGAGGTATCTCCAAATTCTTTTACAGAGGTTGTACTTATTTGCAGTCCCACCAGACGTGTAAGAATGTTCCTACCTCTCCACATCCTCTCCCCCATTCTGTGCCTGTTGACATGTGAATCCCCAAACCTCAGACGGGTGATGAGGACACCAAGTGGAAGACACTCAGTGAAACTGCGGAGTGAGAACCCTTGGAGTGGCACATGAGGGAAGTCTAAATAAGTTTTGCATTCTAGGAGTTCTTGAGTACCTCAGTGATGTATCCAAGGCAGAATACAATTTACCTATACTTCAGCCTTCCTGATTATGAAGAACCAGTTTAACTCCCCAAAGCACAACGAATCTGGCCATTGATGAGGATGTACAATTATGAATAAAGTTGATTGGCATTGCCAGTGGTGATCCTGAACATGTGCAAGGAGCATTTCTACCATTCCCAGGGGAGAAAGCATGTAAGTTCCAACTGATCCCCAAAAGTTTTCTTGTCCTCTAAAATAAGAAAGGAAATAAATTTGTGTTACCTGTTGAGAAAGGCATAAAGAAGTTGCTTTTTTTAAAGTTGCCACTTTCATCCAGAAAATGACCAGGGTCGAACTTCTCTGGGTTTGGGAATTCTTTGCCATCATGCAGCACAGATGTCAGGGATGCAAATATGGCTGTGCCCTGGATACAACAGACATAGGTAAACCAAGTTATGAAGGAGTCACATAGCTGTGAGAGACAACAGTAATTACTTATATAAATCTTTTGATCTATAGATGAAGAAAAACAGGTGCAGAGAAGGCAGGAACATTTCCAGACACACAGACCCAGTAATGAAGAAGGATGAATTTAAGATCAGTGGTGATGATCTTGCTGAAGTCCCCCCCAATCACAGTTGAAATCCTGAGCACCTGGTCACTGTGGTGATAAACCTTCTGAAAGTGTTCTCCTTATCATCAAGGATGGAACCCAGGGTCTATCCCCACAGGCTGCTCTATTTCATCACTTCAGTTTTCACACATCCTATACATACACTATGTTGTAAAATCGAAATCTCTGTTGGCACTTAAAATATCCAGAGTACCTGTTCATAGGACTCTTTTAAACTGGATTGTATGATCTAGTAAAATTTAAAATGACATTTTCTAACATGAAAACAGGAAGTACACTAACAAGAATAAAACGACTGAGTGTTTATCATTGCCAAGCAGGTTTTTTGTCTTGATATAAAATCATGGGGGAGATATTCATTAGAGATTGATCCTAACTTACAACCACAGAAGGGATGATGGAATTAGAAAAATGCTCACTTTTTGACTATTCAGGTCAGGATCATCAGTTAAAGTTGAAACTCTTGGGTGTGTGATTTAGGAAGCAGGATTTACATAAAGTCTTAAAGCACCATGCCATGGATATCCATTTATTATACCTAAACCTACATTGCAAAACCTCTGCAATGCAGAGACCTGGCAGATACCACCCTATTACTGAGGAAATGAGCATAACCGATAATGGCACAAGTGACATATTTGCCGCCACCTCACCAATGAGATTCTGTGGGATACTCAAAGCACCTATGCCTTATTCTTCCCAAATCATAACTGGAATCAAATCTCTAGAACACAAAAACAGCCTAAGGAACATTATAAATGGCTACTAGCTTGGACTCCACAAAAAAAAATCAACATACTGAAAGGAAACAAAGGAAAGGAACTGTGTCCTTGATCACAGGCGACTAAAGGGCATGATAAGGAAATTATATGCTTGTTCCTTGACTGGATGGTAAATGGCAAGAGGAAAAAAGCTAACATAATTCTACTAAAATTGGAAAAATTTACATATAGGCTGTATATTAGATCATATTATTGTAACAGTAACTCCTGAATGTGAATGCTATTTTTATTAAATTAGAAGTAAATCTTTACTCTTGGGGCACACAGGGGAAAGGGCTGATATATAAAGAAATGGACAGAAAGATATAAAAGTACATATATACACATGTTCATATATATATGTACATATATGTCTATATGTATTTTATTTAGATATAAATTTTTAATATAAAATATATGGAAAATCCATCCCTAAATTTGTAATATTAAATGCCTGTAATTTAATTTTTTAAATTATTTCTCTTAATGTATAAATGAGTAATATATGAAAATGTTTCTTAAAGATACATAAGCAGATATACTTTCAACAAATGATACTCAAACACCTGCAAATTCATAAGGAAAAAATTGAAGCATAACCATTACTATCCCACATCATAAATGAAAACTAACTAGAAAAGCATCTTTATTTAAATGGAAGGGCTAAAAAAATCTACAAAAATATAATAGTAAATCTCTGAGCCATTTGGTGGCAAAAATTCTTCAGATATGGGGCACAAAAGCACAATCAGCCTCACATCATTGCATAGATTTCTACTAAACAGAAATTGTTTTCCACTGGGCACAGCTATAGTACTTGCAAGACCATGCATGAATTCAACCTACCACCTATTTTAGCATAGCCCATCAGTAACAATGTTTTTACAAATGCCAAAGAAGAACATTTTTGACGTCTGAAAAATATATGAATTTTAATTTTCATTCTCCATAAAAACTGGCACATATCCTTCCTCATTCTTTCACACATTGTCTTTGACTAATCCCGTGCCACACTGGCAGAGTTCAGTAGTGCAGCAGAAAACCTATGTCCTGAAATGTCTGAAATATTTCCTATGTGGCCATTACAGAAAAAGTTGGCCACCTCCTTTCTAGGACCATTATCTCCACCTAGATTAGTGGCTGCAGCCTGTGGCAAAAAAGCCCATTTATCTCACTTGTAAGGGATGGAATTAGACACAGAGCTGTATATTTCTATACTAGACTGTCCCACACAGAAGGGAATGAATGGGTCATTTCTCGGGCTCTGGGCTCTCTCCATTCAAAACTCAACAGGCACAGCATGAGCCAACCTACAGCCTGGTGAATGGGTGATCTCAGCAGACGCAACACTCCCCAGAGGCAGGTCCCCAATTTGATACAGTGGACGGGGGTGGGGAAGTGGCAAACCTTGTCTGATTTCTCAGTCTATTTCCTATGTAGATAGCTACAGGAGACCAAGTTTCATTACCATTACCCTCAGACCATAATAATGAGAAGCAAACTCTTTCTTACCTATGTCAAGGTGAAAATAGAATGAACTGAAATGTCAATCCTTGTACCCAATCTCTGACCTCAGGCAGGGACCCATGACCTCTTGGTACAATTACCAGTTCTGTCTCCTCCAAGAAATGAGGTTAGTATTTGCAACTTTACCAATCTCATTTATTTTGCCCCATGAAAATACAATATTTAGTTACCTAATTTTAAATTTTAACAATTATATCTCCTGGGTCAAGTGGAATAGACTAGCCTGTAGCATAGCAACTAGAACATCTGGATGAATACGGAAACCATGTCAAAAAGGCATTGCATAGCTTCTAAGATAAAATTGGTCTCAAGATCCAGAGATGGGAAAACATCAGATAGGTATGCTCATGGCTATAGTTAATTAACTATCGACTGTGTTCACATCATGTCCACCTCGGAGTCAGGCCACGAGGTGTCACAGCATTATGACTGCCATGGGATGAGAATGCTCCCTTTCTGAAAGAAGATAAACATCACCTCAAATTCTGTATTTTTTCATATATTATATCTGGTATTTGGCCAGAAGTTATTAGACATTTCAATGATACATAGAAGTGAGCAGCAGAAGAAGAATAGGGAGAGGAGAAGGTCATAAAAACAGACCCATACTAGGGAACATTTCTCACTTACTTTTATACAACACTGCAATCTTGATACCAACACTCTGACAAAAAAAAAATTGTGAGGAAAAGATTACAGACCAAAAGGCCTTATGAACAAAAGTACAAATACTCTGTAAAACATGGAGGTGATCCAATCCAGCTATCTGTATAGACTTAGGCATATTTAGTTAGGAAAGTGAGGCCAATACATAATCATACCAAGAGATGCCAAGAACAATTTGATAAAATTCTCCACACATTCATGACAAAATTATAGAGAAGGGAGCAAAATTTCTGAATGTCATAAATAATATATACCCAAACTACTGAAAGCAGTATTGTCAGTACTGAAATACTAAACCTCCATCCCTTCCTACAAAACAGAAATGAAACGGGGATGCCCACTGTCACCAGTTCTGTTCAACACTATCCTGTAATCCTGACCAGTTGATAATACAATTAAGAGAAATTAAGGACACAAGAACTGGAAAATAAAAATAAAAGAAATAATAACCTAAACACAAGGTAATGTACATAGAAATTACAGATGACTCTACCAACAAATTATCAGCAATGATTAATCAAATTGGCAGGATAACTACATACGAGGGCATCAGAATGATAAAACCAATTATATTTCCAGATAGCAGGTATAAAGAAATGAAAAGGGCATTTTAAATGTTTATAGCAGGAACAAAGTACTAATTATTTAGGAACAATCTGGCCAAAGATTTGGAAACCACAGCACTGAAAACACATTACTGAGAAAAATAGAAGAAAGCCCAAAGAGATTGGGACCATAACCATATGCGTAAACTGAAGATGTAAGGCATCAAGGTGTTAATTCTTTCCAAATTGAACTATAGATTCAATATGACCTTGTTAAAACTCCCAAAGTGTGTTTTGGGTAATTGACAAAGTGATACTTTTAACATCTATTTGAGAGTGTAAACACTTAAGAGAAGCCAAAACAATATTAAAGAGGCAGGACAAACTTGGAAGACACACACTTCCAGGATCCAAGACATTTTACAAAGCTTTATACCACCAAACAAAAGAACACAAAATCCATCAAGCTGCCACATGTATGAATTTTGCACTTCTCATCTTGTGTTGGTAGAGGATTGGAACCAGACTGTTAATTTGGGGATTTTAAGAGTACCATTACAGTGTAGGACAAACAAGTTTACCTTGGGGATCAGGTAGTTTCTGAATTTTATGTCACGGGTCACTGCATGGGGCAAACTATTGGGGACCAGGTCAATGTATCTCTGGATCTCATGCACCACGGCATCCATATAGGGCATGTGGCCCCTGTCTTGCATGCAGGGGCTCCGATGGCTGCCAATCACACGGTTGATCTCTTCTTGGACTTTAGCTAATATGACACAAGAAGTGATGGAAAAAGAGAAAAATGGCACATTTGTTATGTCAATTATAGATTAGATGAAGCATAAGGAACGTGTCTCAACAGCATTATGTACATGAGTTACATGCACATATGTACACCTAGACTTATAATAAGAGTTGCCATAATATATATACAGAAAACTCTCCTGCAAACTAGGCCTCACAATGCATTAGTACATACCTATACCTTAGCATCCAGGACAACTTAAACAAATAATAAGCATAGAACATATGTCGTTCCACATTTATTTTATGTATAATATAAAAAACATAAAATATTTCAAAAAATAAACACAACATAATTAAGTCAATAAATTGCAATCCTTGCAAAATGAAAAACATACAATAAATATTACATTAATGACAAAATAATGTATGGGGTTTAAAAATACATTGGAATGGATCTATATGTCTGTAAGAGTTTGGGGTTTTTTTGAGTTTTTAAATGAGATTTATTGAAGTCTAACTTACATACAAAAAGTTGCCCATTTTGGTTGCATAGTTTGATGAGTTTTAACAAAGTCAAGACAATTTTGTAACTACTACCACAGTCAAGATATGGAATATTTTCATCACCCCAAAAAATTTCCTTTGGCCCCTCTCAACTTCCTGGCTTCAGGCAACCACCGATCTGCATCCTGTCACTACAGTTTGGTTTCCCTAGCATGTCACAAATGGGAGCATAGCGTATATCATCTTTGGAGTCTGGCTTTTTCCGCTCAATATGACACTTTTATGTGTATGTGTTTTTTCTGTGTGTCTGTGTATGTGCATGCATATGGAATTTAGAATAGTACTCTCTTTATCTTCCCACTTCTCATATGTGGCCACTTCGAACATTCTAGCAGCTTCTTCTAACTTAATGTTAATATTTCTAAATAATATTTCTATTTCTTCCATAACCATTCTTAAATAATATTTAAGATTTCCTGGTACAGGAGATAAGAATTTTAATCTCCATGGCCACACCATATACAGACACACACACACACACACACACACACACACACACACACAGATACACACCTGCACACACACAGATACACACCTGCACACACACAATTCCTCTCACTCTATTTAACAGAATATATTTAGACCACAATTTCTGCTTATATCACTATTCATTGTTTACATCATTCTGACTACGTAAATATTCTTCCCTGCTAAGACAACTGTGATTACATTACATTTTTAGTACTTTCTTGGGCATAAAAATGCCTTTTTACTTGAATTCATAATTTCTATAGCTCAAGTTACAATTATTTTCAAATGCTAGCTGGATGTTTCAAACTCCAACTAATAATTTCCCAACTATTGAGAAACCACAGACTGTTGATCACTTCTCCCATGTTCTTGGAGTATCCCCTCAACATGCCTTATCCACCAAGCCCATTCTGAAGTGCTGAAGCCTCCCTGAGACTCTCATTCTCCTACATGAGGTATCCTGACAGCTGGAGCTCATGATGTCCTCTGAATTAGTTGCAAATATTAATATTTAGATGGATCTCAGCCTCCAGCAGTGGAGAAAGAGAAAATAGACTGTAAAGTTTGTGGCAATCACACATGTTTGAACATACACTTTTCTTTTAATATGCAAAATAATATCGAGAATTCTGATAATTTCTGAACCTATTCCTTTATACGTGACCTAAAATAATTCTCTGAAAAATTTTATTCTTTTCTCTTTTATCCTGGGGTTCCATAAATACCATGACACTGTAACTTGGGGTACAAGTTTTGATTTCATTCACTCTGCTAGACACTTAGAGAGAATATTCTATAAAGATGGCAAATATAAGTATCTTTTTCTAGAGCGTTCCCCTGTCTGGAGTACACAAAAAATGGAGGACCCTGGAAACATTACCGAGCACCGTTTCTGCACTTCACGATACTCATCATCTGTGCTCTTACCTGTGACCTCTGGGTGCTTAAGCAGGAGCAGAAGTCCATATCTCAGAGTGGTGCTTGTTGTCTCTGTCCCAGCAACAAATAAATCAGATACTGTGCTCACCAAGTTTTCCATGGTGAACTCAGACTGTGAGTTGTGCTTCTCCTAGGAAACATTTGATAAAGTTACCTGACCAATTATTTACCACAATATTTATTTACAATGAATTTAAAATAACTAACACTCTTATAAGGTTATACAACATATAACCTGAAGCATTTATTACTATACAAAACTACTATATGGCAGGGTAGAAACCGCAGATCAGATGACTGAAATTTCATTTCCTACTCCCTGTCCGTGGCATGCCTATAAATTTCATTATGGGGACAATTAGCCTCTAGGCGAGCCATGGAGCATATTTCTTTCCCCGAAAATTATAATCAAATGTGCATTGGTGCCCTTTTTTCATCCACTTTATGATGTATAAAAGAATACAGGAGACTGAGTGCTTTATTTCAAACAGTTGTTTACTTCTCATGGTTCCAGAGGCTGGAAACTCCAAAAACATGGAACTGACCTTTGGTTTTGCTCTTCAGGCTCTGTCATCCTACGGCACAAGGCAGAAGAGCAAGACAGGGCTAAAGCAACTGAGCAAGAGAGGGCCCAATTCGCTTTGATAACAAATCTACTCGAGAAATGACTTGAATGCTAGTCCTATATTCAGGGTACAGAGTCCTCGCATTGTGAAGAGCAACAAATACTGAGGTCCCACTGGCACTACTCTGGAAATGTCATCCTACAGGTCCCAGCTTGGCTTGAAGATCTCTGAAATGCCTTTGGGGTCATCCTCCTACTGTCTTGATGAATAGCACCTTCCCCCTTTCTATACATACTAATCTTTCTTAGCAAATGATTGCTTGGCCACTCCCTTGGTTTCCTCTCCTAAAGGTGCCTTTTTACTCTTTACTTGGCCAGGCTGGACATTTCCCAAATTTTGCCACTGTTTCCCTTCTTATCAATAAATTCTACCTTGAAAATATCTCTCTTCTCTCATTCTACTGTAAGTATCCAAAAGAAGCCATGAAGCACCCTGAATGCTTGCTGATTCGGTATCCCTTCTGCCACATATCCTAATCAATTGCTCATAAAATCCACATTCCGTAAAGACTTAGGACATGAACACAATTCTGCAAACTTCTTTGCTACTTTGTAACAAGGAAAACTTTATTCCAGTTTTCCATAACTTGTTCCTCATTTCCATCTGTCACCTCATCAGAACGGCCTTTAATATTCCTTTTTCTACCAATATTCTGAAAAATAATACTTAAAAAATCTCTAAGATGAGTTAGGATATCTGTACAAAATCTTGTCTACTTGTGATCCTACACTAGAATTGGCTTTAACACTCCAGGCATGGTAATCTAGGCTTCTAGGCTTCTCCCTCAAACTTTTCAAGCTTCTACTCATTACTCAGAAAAAATAGCCCCAATATGTTAACTTTAACCCCCTCTATTCACTATAGTACTAAAATCCTAGACAGAGCAATTAGGCAAGAAAAAGAAAAGGGATTTAGATAGAAAATGAGGAGTAAGACTAATTCTAAATAAAGGTAACATGATACTATATGAAGAAATGTCCATAAAATCTACAAAGAAAATAACTAGAGCCAATAAATGACTTCAGCAATATTTCAGGGTACAAGATCAATGCAAAACTAAGATGTGTCTCTATATACCAACAGTGAACAATCCAAAAATTAAATCAAGGAAACAGTTAAATTTATGACAGCATCCAAAAAGACAAAACGCATGAGAACCTTAGGGCAACCTTAGGAAAGACTCATACGATGAAAACTGACAACTGTTGCTCACGATAATAACAATAATAGAGAATACCTAAATAAATGGAAAACTACCCCCCTTCAATAATTGGAAGACATCATATTATTAAGATGGCAATTGCGTTCCAAAATGATGTGAATATTCAATGTAATCCTTATCAAAATTGCAATGACCTTTTTGTCAAAAATGGCATAGCCAATCCCCAATTCATATGTAACTACAGGGGGAGGACTCAATTTCCCAACTTCAAAACTTCAATCAAAGATATAATAATCAAAACACTATGGTACTGGCATGAGGGGAGACATCAAGCACAATCATAAAAATAGAATTGACATCTAGATATAAACCTTAATATGTATCGCCAATTAATTTGTAACAAGCACGGCAAGACCATTCAATGAAAAGGAAGAGTTACTTCAACAGTGGTGGGACATCTGGATAATCACTTGCAAAGGAAAGAAGTAGGCCCCATCCCTCACACCATACTGAAAATAATTCTGAAATGAGATGGAAATTCAAGGGAAGGAACTACAACTATGAAAGTCCTAGAATAAAATATCAGGGTAAATATTATTGCCTTCAGATTTGCCAATGTATTCATAGATTCAATACTACATGACTGAAAGAAAAGACAGATACACTGCACTTCATCAAAATTAAAAAATTTGCACATCAAGGGATATAATTCAAATATAAAATGAAAACCTACCAAATGGGAGGAAGCATTTTCAAATCATTTATTTAATATGGGTTAGTTAAACACTTTAATGGGTTTAATGTCAAGATTATGTAAACAATTCTTACAGCTCAACAAGAAGAAGACATGAAACTGAATTTAAAAAATGAGCAAAGGCCTTGAATATCATTTGTGCAAAGAAGATATGCAAATGAGAAACAGCATGAGAAAAGTTGCTCAATGTCTTTGGTCATGAAGGACAAGCAAGTCAAAATCACTTTCAGTGACACAAAAAATAACAAAATTACAAGTGGTAACAATTCAGATAGGAACTCTTGCCGATTACTGGTAAGAATGTAAAATGTTGCATTCACTGCAGAAAGGCTTGCTTGTTTTTTAAAAAGATAACTCTAAAATTGCCATATGACTCAGAAATTCCAATCCTAGGACTACACTTAAGAAAAATAAAAAATATACATTAAGAAACATGTACTCAAATGATCATAGCAGCATTATTTTTAATATAAATAACACAAATGCCCAAAAACAGATGAAGCTTAAATTGTTGTATGAGTACATGGAAAATGGAAAATTATTCAGCCACAAAAAACAACAACATAATGATACATTCTACAATGCAGGTGAGCCTCCAAATCACTATGTTAAGTGAAAGAATCCAGAAACAAATAGTCACATACACTCTGAGTCCTTTTATATGCTATATCCATGATATGCAAATCCATAGAAGCAGAAAGCAGAATAAAGGTTACTACATTATGGGGTGGGGAATAAGGAGTGATCATGAATGCATTTGGTATGCTGTCTGGGATGATGAAAAGATTTTGAAACTAGAGACAGCTGGTGGTTGTGCAACATTGTGACTACAATAAACGCCACTAAGGTGTACACTTTAAATAGGCTAATAGCATGTTACATGAATTTTGCCTCAATTTTAAAACATCGGCACTTCCTGAGTTACTCTACAGATCTAATGCAACCCCAGTCAAAATACACACTGGCTTCTTTGAAAAAATTGACCAGCTTATCTTAACACTCATGCAGAGATGGAAGGGATTCAGAATAGCCAAAATAGTCTGGAAAGAGAAAACAAACTTGGAGAACTCATACTTTGCGATATGAAAACTTAATGAAAAGCTACAGCAATTAAGACTTCAAGATACACCACCACTGGCATAAGGACAGACATATAGATCAATGGATTAGAATTGACAGTTCGGGACTAAACCCCCACATTTGTAGTATATTGGATTTGACAAGGATGCCAAGACAATGTAATAGAGAAAAAATAGCCTCTTGATAAATAATACAGTGATGACAGGATTCGTGTTAAAAGGTTACCTGATAGACAGCAGCCTCCAAGTCCTTATCTGTGAAAACTCATTTTAGTTTACACTCAATTAACCTTCCCTCTTCCGTCTACCTACATTTCCCACCACCTGCTTCTACACCTCAACACAAACCACTCAACCCATCTGAAAACCCCGCTCCTATACCTCACTGCAAATATTTTCAGGTCTATTTCAATCTGCAGGATGTGGAGGAAGCCCACCTAGGCTGAGCCATTCTTTTCCATTCTTCCATACACTGTATGCAATGATGCTGCCTATCTTCATCTAACGGCATCATCTTTTATATTTTCTAAGTACTTTGCAGTTATTTCCATTTTGTATGACAAGTACATTCTATCTCTTCAGGTAGATTATTTTTATTTAAAGAAGTCAATGCATTTTACCTATGAGACAATTTAATTGTACATTTTCTATGATGCTTAGTGCAGATTCATAAATGCAATATGTATTTGACATGCTGGCCAAGAATTGAGGCCTGACCATTTACACCCAAGTACATTAAAGAACTGCTCAATGAACCACACAATAAACAAACAATCAAATAACTAAACTGTTGCTAACATTTTACCTGCTCCATTTTGATCAGGAAACAATCAATAAAGTCCCGAGGATTACTAACATCCAGTGATTTTTGGTGTTCTTTTATTTTCTCCAAAACATAACTTTCTATAAGAGCAATGTTTTCAAATAATTTGTTATGAATTCCAGGGAAATAATCAATGAGAACAGGGAAATTATTGCAGATCTAAAATAGAGAATAGTAATTTTTTAATAAAAAATATGTAACAAAAACATATAAACCATATACCAAGACATGCTAAGAAATTATAGGTATAACTATGAATAAAACATGGTGTCATATTGACAAAGAAATTTTTATTGTGCATATATAGTAATCCTCTATGCTTATAAAAAGATTTGAAGGAGAAAATTCTGACCTGAGAATCAAATATATTAATCAATTCCTAGACTCATATATCATCTTTATTGCATAAACCCTTTTCCATCAATTCTCTCAATTTTCACACCAATTCTTCCCTACAACCTTGTAACAACACATGGCATAGATTATTAGCATTCACATTTTGTAGATGACAGTAGAGGTTAAGGGAGTTTGGGTAAACTGATTTCGACCAGAAAACTGGTCCTCGCAGTTTTTCTTTCTTTAAAGCAGCCTCAGAAGCAGAACAAGCATTTTAGAAGGGAGGTGGTTCTCAAAAATATCTTGAAAGCAAAGAGTACATCAGAGTAGTTCAATAACGTCTGTAAGACCAAACAATTATTCTTTAGGCAGAGTGTACATTGTGCCAATTCAGGACAGAGTAACATTGTGATGCTTGCTTCTGGTTCATACACCATAAGACCATCCATTTTGTCATTCTTTAACC